>CM033350.1:7500-60437 GCA_019395295.1 Osmanthus fragrans | reverse complement strand
CTTTAACAATGGCAGCAATAGCAATCTCTCAATCAAGCACATTTGCCCCAGATTCAAGCAAGGCCAAGGGTTGCCGCTGCTTCTATATTTGCTATTCTTGATAGGAAATCAAAGATTGATCCTAGTGATGAATCTGGCATGACAATAGAAAATCTGAAGGGAGAAATTGAACTAAGACACATCAGATTTAGGTATCCCAACTAGGCCAGATGTCCAGATTTTCCGAGACCTTTCTTTGACGATACAGAGTGGCAAGGTGAGATGATCTTGTATAATAACATTTGAGATATTTTTCCAATTGTAGGTGCCCTTAATTCATGTAAAAATTGCAGCGTCTAATATTGTTGGTAAGATGATGTTTCAGACAGTTGCTCTGGTTGGTGAGAGTGGAAGTGGGAAGTCAACAGTAATCTCATTGTTGCAAAGATTTTATGATCCGGACTCAGGCCAGATTAGGCTTGATGGAGTTGACATTCAGAAGTTCCAACTGAAGTGGCTAAGGCAGCAGATGGGGCTGGTGAGCCAAGAGCCGATGTTGTTCAATGAAACAATCCGAGCCAACATTGCATATGGTAAGGAAGGAAATGCAACGGAGGCAGAAATTACAGAAGCAGCGGAGCTGGCAAATGCACACACATTCATTAGTGGATTACAACAGGTTAACGATAGAGTAATTGGCGCATATCAAATTTATTTTACTTGTACATTATCTGTGTTTTGATTAATGACAGAAGATTCATTAATTTAAATGAATTTTGACGCTGACATTGAACAATATGCAGGGGTACGAGACTGTAGTGGGAGAGAGAGGAATTCAACTGTCTGGTGGACAAAAACAGCGAGTAGCCATTGCACGAGCCATGTTAAAAAGTCCAAAGATACTTCTATTAGATGAGGCTACAAGTGCACTCGACGCTGAATCTGAGAGAATAGTTCAAGATGCACTTGATCGAGTAATGGTGAATAGGACTACAGTGGTTGTAGCACATAGGTTATCAACAATCAAGGGAGCAGATGTAATTGCTGTTGTTAAAAATGGAGCTATAGTGGAGAAAGGGAATCACGAGACACTTATCAACATCAAACATGGTTTTTACGCGTCCTTAGTCTCTCTTCACATGAATGCTTAGGTTTAATAATTATTCTTACTTGAACATCAATATGTACTTAATTATATGTATTTTGTTACTCATCATGTAATGATAATGGTAAAAAAAAAAAATGTATTTGTTATATATATTTTTGCTATTCATCATGTAATGATAATAGCAAAAAACAAAATGTATTTTTTTAACCTTCTTTCTTCCCCACTTTTTATTTTTTCATCAAAGTTGTGTTTTTTTTATAATAGGTGTGTAATTGGACTGTTTCCACTCCACAAAACAACTCATAATTAGGATTATATTGTATCACACATAATAAAATAATTAAGACAATATCACCAAGTTTGATGAGTTCAATATCAATAAGAAGATGATTAGTTGTGATACTAATGAATATATTTAGATTTTCCATTGTGAAAGATGCAAAAGTAAGATAAAAGAGATCCAATCAAATTTCATAATCAAAGAAAGAGAATCGCATTCAGTAGTTTAACTTACAAGTAAAGAAGTAACTTTGAATTCCAAATACTCAAGGATGGTTAAAGAGACAAATGATGTATTTACATCTCCACTATTGACTGCATAGTATCTCCTCCATTGGTGTCTACCGCACCATGATTAGCTGCATTATAGGAATAGTTTTCGTCGACACTGTGTTCACAGCCTTGGAGGTTGTAGCGGAAGTCTTGATCACCAATGGTGTTTTCCCGGCTTAGTATATACTCCAACTATCAAAAAACACCTCACATAAGCCGAGCCCAAAAACCGAATTAAAACAATCCTAACTCCGGTTGCTTAATGATATGCACTTAGGACACAGTAAGGTTGTTATTGCAGCCACGAAGGCAGTCACACAGGCCAAGAAAGAAGTTGAAGAAGGCACATTAAAGGAAAGCACAGAGCTAGAGCCGGATTTCATCAAGAGAGAAAGAATAGTAATAACACACGATGACAGTAAAAGGAAGGCAGCATATGTAGAAAATAATTAGGGTGTGATAATGGGTTTAGCCCAATACAAATAAGTGGGTTAAGTGCATTACTAAGTGGGCCATCCATTATAAGCATCCAATGAGCCGAAAGAAGGGCCACAACTAGCGCTAATAAAATTAGGCAAGTTCCAACGGTCCAAATGGTTTTAGGGTCGAGTCGTCTCATTCGAGGTGTTGACTTTTAGTCCAGTCAATTGATCAATGTTGATTGAGAAAATTATACCGAGTTATATCATCGTCTAGGAGGTCGTTTGACAACAATTTACCCACCAAACATTCACATTGGTGTCAAAGGACCTGCAATAAAATATTATCAACCATTAATGACAATTCTAAAAGGAGAACCGATAAAATTGGAAATTATTTATCTCCACCGATATTTAGAAGATCCTTACAACTTCTAACTTCACTAATGACAGTATCTTAGTGCCCATGTCCAATGAGTTATATTTTGTGCGTACTTTTTTAAGTCTTACCATTTCTTGTGATACAATAACTCTAATGAAGTGTAGTCTAACATCAGTGTACTTGGTGCATTCGTGAAAGACAAGATTTTTGCATAGATGTATAGAAGATTGACTATCTAAATATACTATCAAATAATCATTTAAAACACAAAGTTCATGAAGCTTTAAGCCATAAGGCCTCTTTAATTGCCTTAGCAGTAGCAATATATTTTGACTCTGTAGTGAATAGTGTAACTATGTGTTGTAACTGTGATTTCCAACTAAAACAAGAATTAGACAAAGTAAACACATAGGAGGAAGTTGATTTACTATTATCCCTATCCCTATCCCCCGCATAGTCCACATCTACGAAACTTTTCAATTTCACTCATTCTTTATTAACTCCAAATTTTAGACTACATCACTAGTCCCCTTCAACTACCTTAACAACCACTTTAAGGCTTCTCAATGCTCCGGACCTGGATTAGACATGTATCTGCTAAGAGTACTAACAGTAAAGGCTAAATCCAGTCTAGTGCAAACCATCAAATACATAATAGATCCAATCACATTAGAGTATAAATTTTACTCATTTATTTTACTTCATTTTCATTACATTGAGTTGATAAGTGTGCGTTTACACACTTATTGGACACTTTTTGGCTTATAATTATTAGTGAAATTGAGCATATTCTATCATAATGGTGTAATATTTGATGTTATAGGCAAAAACCCCGACCAGACAAAGAAACGAGCTAAAGAGGAGCAAAAAGGACTAAAAGTGTGCAATTTTGTGAAGTGGAGGACTAAAATGCACTTGACCAAAAGATGGAGGACTTTGACTGCAATTTAGTAAGGGCCTAAATGTAACGAAGTTCAAAATCTGAGGACTGAATTGTACAAATTCAAAGATGAGGGATCAAAGTGCACTATGGCCAGAATGTCCAAGGACCTGAGCAGCAATTATGGGATGAACTAAGCAACCGCGTGCACTTGAACTAAGCGATCGCTTAGTGGCCACCAGGAAATTTAGACCGCATTTTTGTTTGCCCAAGCGGTCGCCCAGGTTTGCCTAAGCGGTCGCTTAGAACAAATTTGGAATGGCAGTTTAAAACATTTCTCTCGAACTTTGGCCAAACTTTTTGATTAGTTTTGACTTGTTTAATGCTAGACCTTATCTTTATCTATATTATATATTATATATATATATATATTATAATTTAATCCTTTAGTGGAGAGATACTTAGTGGAAATGCATGGGAATAAGGATAAGGGATGAATTCATTCATTTGATCACTTATCTTCATCTTCAACTTCCTCTCTCTTGCCTCTCTCTCCCGTAACTCTCTGGTTCTCTTCATATTGTTAGATTTTAATTTGTTTTTATTTTGTTTTGTAGGTAATTGAAGGGGTTGAAGGGGTGAACAAAGAGAATCCATCAAAGGAGGATTTGGAGAACAAATGGAAGAGTTCAAGTTGTTCTACAAGGGTTGTATCTAGCCTTTTGAATTTCTTCCTTTATTTTCCTTGTTTGTATTGTAATGGGACAAAATTCTCTTTGTTACACCACTTTTATAATGAGCTAAATAGTTTTATGTTGGAATTTATGTAGTAACTTAACCAAAAGTTTCATTAGTATGTTGTTTTGTATGGTAAGATGCATGTGTTTCCAAGTTTTAGATGTTTTAATTATTGTGTTTTATTGACTATCATGTACTTGATCAATATGTGATATGACTAAATGGTTGGTGCAATTATTGAGAAATTGTTGTACTAGCTAGATCAAGGTAATTGAAACCCTAGGTTTGTATAGTTTCGACTATACTCGTTTAGGTGTTATAGGAATATGCATCTACCCTAGGTGACCCTTAGAGTATTCTTACAACAATTTAATGCAATTGGTTAAGTTGTATCCACATAGAGATATAGTGGATAGGTTAATCAATTAGGGTTAATTTCGCTCGGAAGAGGTTGTTAACTAAAATTGGAGAATCGGGTCTAATCTGACACTTTGGTAACACTAGCATCTTTATTTTATCGATTTTAATACTAGTGAAACAATGGTTAAGTGAAAGCACAAATTCCAACATTTTCCAAATTAAAAACCCTTTTCGTAATTTTCTTTTTCTTTTTAAATTTAAATCAAGTCTTTTGTTTTATTTTCTCGCTTTGAAAATCAATTTTTAAAATGTGTGTGTTCATCGTTAATTTGAAATACTTTAACTTGTAATTGGAAAAACACTCCTCGTGGGATCGACTTGGGCTTTAAAAGCTCTATTATACTACTTGATCCGTACGCTTGCGGCAATCGTATTCGGCCCGATCAAGTTTTTGGCGCCGTTGCCGAGGAAGTGTAAATTTGATTACTAGTTAATTGTTTTTCACTTTAACGAACTTTTGAATTTTTATTTTATTTTACCCTTTAAATCCAAAAGTCACTTTTGTTGTTAATCTTCTAAATCGTTCACTGTTTATGAACCGTTCGCGAAGTCTCAATCTTCTTCAATTTGACCCTGAAATAGAAGAGACTTTTCGCAGAAGGCTTAGGGAACAGAACGAGCTAAGAAGACAACAACAACAAATGGAGCGTCAAGAAGGTCAGCTTGAACCGATAATTCATCATGAGCCAGCACCTAGGGAAGGTGCACCGCCTGGTTTTGATCACCAAGCGGGTAGGGTTCAAAATCCTGGTATAAATGAAGAAGACATGTTATTCAGGGATTACCTAAACCGACCCGTGGTTGAAAATCAAGGTGGTATTATTTATCCTTCTTATGGACATCCGAACTTTCAACTTCGCCCGGATGTAATTAATCTATTCTCCAGTAACATATCATTTTATGGGAGATTAGATGAAAATCCACATAATCACATCGCCCGATTCATGGAAATGGTGAGTAATTTCACTTATGAAGGTGTGAATATGGAGGCGATTCGGATGAGATTGTTTGTCCATACTCTGAAAGATAAGGCAAGAGAGTGGCTTGACACTCTGCCTTCAGGGAGTATCACGAGTTGGGTAGAGTTGATACAAAAATTCACAACTAAGTTTTTCCCACCTGCTCGTGTGGTCAAACTTAAACATGATATCACCACTTTCCGTCAACATGATACGGAACTTTTTCATGAGGCGTGGGAGCGATTCAAAGATATGCTCAGAAAGTGCCCTAATCATGGGATTTCTTTAGGAGAACAAGTTCAAATTTTCTATTTTGGTCTGACTCCATCTTATAGGTCCAATGTGGATTCATCTTCAAATGGGTCACTCCTTAATAGGAGCATGTGAGCAGCATATGATTTACTAGAGGTCATGAGCGAGCAGAGTGCCATGTGGCCTGATAGAGGTATACAAAGGGGAGTTGGTGGAGCTAGAGATAGTGAAGCCTATAATCTTATATTATCAAAGATCGACTCTCTAACGCGAAAAATAGAAGGTCTTTCTACATCTACATCCACATCTGGCCCTCGTCCAGCTCATATGATCCAATCCTCACCGCCCTGTGATATGTGCGGAGCTAATCATGCGAGTTCAAGCTGTCCATTACTTGCCAGTAGTTCGGGATCCATCGAGTAATTGGCATACGCTCAAAACTTTCAACGTCCAGGGTACAATCCGTATGCTCAAACTTATAATCCTGGATGGCGTAATCACCCTAACTTCTCGTACGGGAATAATCAAAATGTGTTAAACCCTAAACCACAAGAGAAGAAGGAGGGGTGGGAAGAGGCCATTGCCAAATTGGCAAATCAGCAATTGCAGTATCAAGAGCGCAATGATGCCTCGTTGAAAAATTTGGAGCGACAAGTGGGCCAAATTGCGAAACTTCTCTCTGAAAGGCCACCAGGGGCGTTGCCTAGCAACATCGAAACAAACCCCAGAGAGAATGTACAGGCCATTACTACTAGGAGTGGGCTTCAATTACCTGCACCTACAGTAGTACCCCCAAAAATCCAAACTGATAGGTGCCAATCGAAGAAGAAGAGGTAGTACAGGAACCTCAATCAAGTGCTGAGGAATCCAAGGAGCATGACCAGGAAGTATCAACATCAAAGGCTCCACCAGTGGTCAAAGCTTATGTACCACCTATTCCCTTTCCGCAAATGCTCCAAAAGCAGAAAATGGACGCTCAATTTGGTAAGTTTTTGGAAGTATTCAAGAAGCTACACATAAACATCCCGTTTGCTGATGCACTAGCTCAAATGCCGAGCTATGCTAAATTCATGAAAGATATCCTTTCTAACAAAAGGAAATTGGAAGATCATGAGACGGTGATGCTAACGGAAGAATGTAGCGCTATCCTTCAGAACAAGTTACCACCCAAAATCAAGGATCCAGGTAGTTTTACTATTCCATGTGCCATTGGCGATGTAAACATTAGTAAAGCCCTGTGTGATCTTGGAGCGAGCATTAATTTGATGCCACTGCAAATTTTTAGAAAGTTGGGAATAGGGGAAGTGAAGCCTACCACGATATCATTACAATTGGCTGATCGGTCGATTACACATCCTCGAGGTATCGTTGAGGATGTATTAATCAAAGTGGATAAGTTCATCTTCCCTGCGGACTTCATTGTTCTAGACATGGAGGAAGATGAAGATATTCCAATAATTTTGGGACGACCGTTTCTTGCCACTGGTCGGGCGTTGATCGATGTACAAGAGGGAAAACTCATTTTGAGAGTAGAAGATGAACAAGTCACGTTCAATATTTTGAAAACCCTCAAGTACCCTTCTCAACCCAATACTTGTCTTCGGGTTGATGTTGTTGATCAACTGATTGCTGGATCACTTTATGGACGCTCTGAGGATCCTCTTGAGACATGCCTAGTGCGTTCTTCACATATCGATGATGAAGACCCAAAAATTGCGCACGTGGCATATTATTTGAACACTACACCTTCTCGAAGGACACCGTATTTTAAGGAGTTGCACAAAACTTCCTCACTACCGCTTCCATCCTGTCAAAAAGCCCCCACACTTGAATTAAAAGCTCTTCCTCCTCACTTGAGATATGTTTATTTGGGAGAATCATCTACACTCCCAGTTATTATTTCTAATTCCTTGAGTGAGGTAGAAACAGAGAAGTTACTTCGAGTACTGAGGGAACACAAAGAAGCTATAGGATGGACGATTGCAGATATTCGGGGAATCAACCCATCTGTATGCATGCATAAAATACTGATGGAGAATGACTATAAGCCATCAGTTGAGCATCAGAGGCGATTAAACCCGAATATGAAAGAAGTGGTGAGAGCGGAAGTTGTGAAATGGCTTGATGCAGGCATAATCTATCCAATTTCTGACAGTCCATGGGTAAGCCCTGTACAAGTCGTGCCGAAGAAAGGTGGTGTCACAGTGGTGGAAAATGAAAACAATGAACTCATACCAGACCTGTGACAGGTTGGAGAGTGTGCATAGATTACCGCAAACTCAACAATGCGACTAGAAAGGATCACTTTCCTCTTCCTTTCGTCGATCAGATGGTTGAGCGATTGGTGGGGTATTCACACTACTGTTTTCTAGATGGGTATTCGGGCTATCATCAAATTCCAATAGCCCCTGAGGATCAAGAAAAGACTACCTTTACATGCCCATATGGAACTTTCGCATATAGAAGAATGCCCTTTGGCCTTTGCAATGCACCGGCTACTTTCCAACGATGTATGATGGCTATATTTCCGATATGGTCGAGCACTGCATCGAGATCTTTATGGATGATTTCTCAGTATTTGGGAGCTCATTCGATGGATGTTTGAAAAATCTCGATAAGGTACTGAAAAGATGTAAAGAGACTAACTTGGTCCTGAATTGGGAGAAATGCCATTTCATGGTCCAAGAGGGCATAGTTCTTGGCCATCGCATTTCTCTGGCAGGTATTGAGGTTGATAAGGCAAAAATTCAAGTGATTGAAAAATTGCCGCCACCAACCACCGTGAGAGGAATTAGGAGTTTCCTAGGACATGCTGGATTTTACAGGAGGTTTATTAAAGATTTTTCCAAAATTTCAAAACCTCTTTGCTCCCTACTTGAAAAGAATACTGCCTTTAATTTCTCCAAAGAATGTTTGGAAGCTTTCAACATAATTAAGGAGAAACTCATTACGGCTCCTATCATCGTAGCTCCAGATTGGAATCTTCCATTCGAGCTAATGTGCGATGCTAGTGACTATGCCGTTGGTGCAGTTTTAGGGCAAAGAAGAAATAAAATCCTGCATGTGATCTATTACGCAAGCAGAACTCTGACAGATGCACAATTAAACTACGCTACTACTGAGAAAGAAATGCTCGCAGTAGTATTTGCATTTGATAAATTTCGGTCATACCTCATTGGGTCAAAAGTCATCGTTTATACTGACCACTCGGCTATCAAATACTTGTTAGCGAAAAAAGATGTCAATGCAAGATTGATTCCGTGGGTTCTCCTTCTGCAAGAATTTGATTTAGAAATTCGAGATAAAAAGGGAACTGAAAATGTTGTCGCCGATCATCTGTCTCGACTTGAACAGGCCGAGGAGGTGGCAGAAGGGGAAATCAATGAGGTATTTCCTGACGAGCAATTAATGCAAATTGTGCACCTGTTACATGTCACTCATACACCATGGTATGCAGACCATGTGAATTTTCTTGTAAGTGGCATTATTCTCCCAGATCTTTCGTCTCAACAAAGGAAGAAGTTCTTCTCTGATATCAAGTACTATTTTTGGGAAGATCCTTTGTTATTTAAGCGGGGACCGGATCAGATTATCCGGAGATGTGTTCCAGAAGAGGAGATGGAAC
Organism: Osmanthus fragrans; assembly: GCA_019395295.1. Taxonomy (NCBI): domain Eukaryota; kingdom Viridiplantae; phylum Streptophyta; class Magnoliopsida; order Lamiales; family Oleaceae; genus Osmanthus; species Osmanthus fragrans. Next base: position 51,123 of record CM033350.1, on the reverse strand, counting down.
AAATACTTGACCGATGTCACTCGTCCTCATATGGTGGTCACTTTGGTGCTGCCAAAACCGCATCAAAAGTATTGCAAGCGGGATTTTATTGGCCCACATTGTTCAAAGATGCCTACACTGTCGTCTCCAAATGCGATAAGTGCCAACGTACTGGCAATATTTCTAATCGCAATGAAATGCCAATGAACCCTATTTTGGAGGTGGAAATTTTTGATGTGTGGGGTATTGACTTTATGAGGCCTTTTCCGTCGTCGTATTCCAATAAATACATTTTGGTGGCGGTTGATTATGTATCAAAGTGGGTTGAAGTGGCAGCTCTACCTACTAATGATGCTAGGGTGGTGGTAAATTTTTTGAAGAAAAATATTTTTTCTCGTTATGGCACACCCAGAGCTATCATTAGTGATGGTGGTTCACATTTCTGCAATCGCCTATTCGCCTCACTTATGGCCAAGTATGGGGTGAAACATCGTGTGGCCACTCCTTATCATTCACAAACTAGTGGCCAGGTAGAAATTTCAAATAGGGAGTTGAAAAGAATTCTCGAATTGACGGTTAATGCATCGAGAAAAGACTGGTCTAGGAAACTGGACGATGCATTATGGGCATACCGTACTGCATTTAAAACACCAATTGGTATGTCCCCATATCGACTCCTATTTGGAAAAAGCTTGTCATCTCCCAGTAGAACTAGAACATCGAGCTTATTGGGCAATCAAAGCTTTTAAATTTCGATATGAAATTAGCTGGTGAGAAAAGATTGCTCCAATTAAACGAGCTTGATGAACTCCGCCTGGATTCATATGAGAGTGCCAGAATCTATAAAGAGAAGACGAAGAGATGGCATGATCAACATATTCTGAAGCGGGAGTTCAGTGTTGGGCAACAAGTTCTACTTTACAATTCTAGACTCCGGTTGTTCCCCGGAAAGCTTCGCTCTAGATGGTCGGGTCCATACACCATCGTTAAAGTTTTTTCAAACGGAGCGGTTGAGCTTCATCATGAAGGAAATGGGAACTTCACAGTCAATGGGCAAAGATTAAAACCATATCTGGGAGGTGACTTTTTGAAAGAAGAATCCTCCGTCCTTTTTGCTAAAACGGAGTAAAGCTGCCCTATAGTCAAGCTAACGACTATAACCAAGCGCTTGTTGGGAGGCAACCCAACTTTCATACTGTTTAACTTTTTGTTATTATATGTGTTTACTGCTTTTATTTCTTATATTGCTGATCTAATACAACTATTTTTGTAGGGAATTTTTTGGATATCCCAGCCACTTCTGGATGCTTCAGGTTCTGGACCAAGTTTTTGATTCAGTCACTCACTTCCATCACAAGTCCAGTATAAGCATGGGTACACTTCACAGATACAACTCAGGGAAGTTTCGTTACCCCTACCCTCTTTATCTTGTTTTCTTTCACATTGAGGACAATGTGAGTTTTAAGTTTGGGGGTGTTTGTGTGTGAACTGGTGATTGTGTGTTGATATATTAGATGGCCTTGCCGGCATAGGAATGTGTGAGTGTGAAATTATTATGGATTCATAAACTATGCATGCGCAAACCAAATATGCTATTTGGGCTAAATTTTTTCGAAAATTGCTTGTCCATGTGAGATTTTGAGTTTTATTGAGTACGATAGTCATGTTTCATTGTCATCTAGATGTGGAAATGATGGGGACATTAATTTTCTCTGTCACTTTACCTGATTGTGTGTGTAAACCGAGTATTTACTAGTTGAGCAGTTTCATTGAAGATGTTGTAACTGGACGGTGTAGACACAACACCTGGTGAGACTTTGAGCCTACAGACTGACACATTCTACAGTCTCATTACTTCTTCTTGTGTGACATTCTTCCATGATTGTGCTTCTCTAGAACTTGCATTGATTCTCTTCAAGACCACATTGACACATGCAGGCATGAATATGATTAAGACCATTTTTGTTATAACCACGTTAGCCAAATAGCCTACCATGTATTAATTTTTCATTTGATCAACCCCTTTGTGCCTTGTTGACATTTTCTTTGATTTACCCACATTACAAGCTTATAACCAGAAAAACAATATCTTTATCCAGCCTTTAAAGCTAGTGGAGTGTTGTTGATTATATTAAATGTTGGGTGAGCAAGAAAAATAAGTTTGGGAGTATCAATATTGAAGGTGGTGCTATAGTTGGTGTAAATAGTTTTATGTTGAAAAAAAAAAAAAAAAAAAAAGTTGACAGGAGAAAAAAATGTGTGGAGGAGGTTGATTTATATGTCTATATGTATGATTCCTCCTGATATTCAAAAGAAAAAAGGTGATTGTACTGGCATTGATGATGAGTGAGAAGTTATTGTTTGGAGGGATAGGATTGTGTACATATCTTATCTATGTAAGCTGAGTTGAATACTTTTACTCCACTGATTGATATTTGAGGCTTCTTAGTCACTTATCTAAATATTTTCCACACCTTTATCTTAAGCCACATATTAATCCTGTAAAGACCTTATGATTTGTGTTATGCATGTGATCTAAGTGGTGGCGAACGAGAAAATATGCAAGCTTATGGTAGAACTCTTCATTGGAATGATTTTGAGCGAAACAGTTATCCAATCCTAAACACATGAGAGTTGAGTGTTTATATACTATCTTGTGAGGTCTTACATGTTCAGTTACTCTATCTTCATTTGAAATACTTGCTAGTTGACCTGTGTGAACTTAAAAGAAAAGAGTGATTGAGAACGACCTTTAAATGTACACCGGGGCATGAGAAAGCAACATATTTTTAGAAGTGTGAATCTCACGAGCGGGAAAGGACATAGTTGATAAGGGTTGGGATTGAGCTAATCTGATTCCTTTTCTGTCTTGATGATTGTTTCCTATTTTAGATGCTGATTGAAATTGACTATGCACACACATACTGATCGAACATTGGACAAGCTTAACTTATTTTAGTTAGCATTATTTGGTGCATGGTTGTGAATTGATAGACAATTTTGAAACTCCTTTATATATCTGGCAAGTCATCTCATATATTGATCATTTTCACATTTGCATGATTGTGCGTTAGAAGTTAATCTTGCTCGAGACGAGCAAGAGCTCAAGTTTGGGGGTGTGATAAGTGTGCGTTTACACACTTATTGGACACTTTTTGGCTTATAATTATTGAAATTGAGCATATTCAATGCATAATGGTGTAATATTTGATGTTATAGGCAAAACCCCGACCAGACAAAGATACGAGCTAAAGAGGAGCAAAAAGGACTAAAAGTGTGCAATTTTGTGAAGTTGAGGACTAAAATGCACTTGACCAAAAGATGGAGGACTTTGACTGCAATTTAGTAAGGGCCTAAATGTAATGAAGTTCAAAATCTGAGGACTGAATTGTACAAATTCAAAGATGAGGGATCAAAGTGCACTATGGCCAGAATGTCCAAGGACCTGAGCAGCAATTATGGGATGAACTAAGCGACCGCGTGCACTTGAACTAAGCGGTCGCTTAGTGGCCACCAGGAAATTTAGACCGCATTTTTGTTTGCCCAAGCGGTCGCCCAGGTTTGCCTAAGCGGTCGCTTAGAACAAATTTGGAATGGCGGTTTAAAACATTTCTCTCGAACTTTGGCCAAACTTTTTTATTAGTTTTGACTTGTTTAATGCTAGACCTTATCTTTATCTATATTATATATTATATATATTATAATTTAATCCTTTAGTGGAGAGATACTTAGTGGAAATGCATGGGAATAAGGATAAGGGATGAATTCATTCATTTGATCACTTATCTTCATCTTCAACTTCCTCTCTCTTGCCTCTCTCTCCCGTAACTCTCTAGTTCTCTTCATATTGTTAGATTTTAATTTGTTTTTATTTTGTTTTGTAGGTAATTGAAGGGGTTGAAGGGGTGAACAAAGAGAATCCATCAAAGGAGGATTTGGAGAACAAATGGAAGAGTTCAAGTTGTTCTACAAGGGTTGTATCTAGCCTTTTGAATTTCTTCCTTTATTTTCCTTGTTTGTATTGTAATGGGACAAAATTCTCTTTGTTACACCACTTTTATAATGAGCTAAATAGTTTTATGTTGGAATTTATGTAGTAACTTAACCAAAAGTTTCATTAGTATGTTGTTTTATATGGTAAGATGCATGTGTTTCCAAGTTTTAGATGTTTTAATTATTGTGTTTTATTGACTATCATGTACTTGATCAATATGTGATATGACTAAATGGTTGGTGCAATTATTGAGAAATTGTTGTACTAGCTAGATCAAGGTAATTGAAACCCTAGGTTTGTATAGTTTCGACTATACTCGTTTAGGTGTTATAGGAATATGCATCTACCCTAGGTGACCCTTAGAGTATTCTCACAACAATTTAATGCAATTGGTTAAGTTGTATCCACATAGAGATATAGTGGATAGGTTAATCAATTAGGGTTAATTTCGCTCGGAAGAGGTTGTTAACTAAAATTGGAGAATCGGGTCTAATCTGACACTTTGGTAACACTAGCATCTTTATTTTATCGATTTTAATACTAGTGAAACAATGGTTAAGTGAAAGCACAAATTCCAACATTTTCCAAATTAAAACCCTTTTCGTAATTTTCTTTTTCTTTTTAAATTTAAATCAAGTCTTTTGTTTTATTTTCTCGCTTTGAAAATCAATTTTTAAAATGTGTGTGTTCATCGTTAATTTGAAATACTTTAACTTGTAATTGGAAAAACACTCCTCGTGGGATCGACTTGGGCTTTAAAAGCTCTATTATACTACTTGATCCGTACGCTTGCGGCAATCGTATTCGGCCCGATCATGAGCCCGATCCTTAGATAATACAAAATGATTAGTTAAAAGCAATGTAACAGGTTTGTAATCATACATGCCAAATCTTTTTAACACATTTGAAACATGAGAAGACCGATGAAAAAACAATACAGAATTTGACATATCTCTTTCAATTTTCATTCCTAGGATTCTCTTAGCCTTACCTAGAGGAATTCGAATGGTAATGTGGAAAGTTATAAGACTCGTCTTGTTGTAAATTTACTCAAAAGAAATGTATTGATTACAAAGAGACTTTTGATAGGCGTATTTTGTACACTTATCTAAGTCATTAAATTAGTGTATTTGTTAGTGATTTGAATGAGTTATAGATTAATTTATGTATTAATTATGTTTGTTAGGTTGAACTCAATGAAAATGCTTAGAATTGGAAGAAAGGAACGAAAAGGAGCAAAAAGAAAGAATCCAAAGTTTGAGGACCAAAGTGTAAACATTCAATAGTTAATTCAAACCATAAAATGATGATTGAACATCATATAGGACCAATTGGATGCAATTGGAGGTCAAATGAGTGAAATATAGTTGAAGTATTTTCACAATTCAATTTCCAGTTGAAGAAGTTATGCTCCAAAAATTTATCCTCAACTTGAGACCCATTTTTCAGATCGCAAACGATCAAATTGAAAAATTGTATTTCTAGAAGATCTTTGACTTAGCTTTCCAACTCACTTTAAATTATCTCAATCGGATATTGGGAGAGAAAGTTACGACCAAAATACTGAAAGCTACTTAGAGATGACACGAGCGAACTGGCGCACGCGCAGGGCAATTATGGTGCGCGTGCAATACATTATTTTTTCAAACCGAGAGCCACTAGGCTCAACAGCACGTGCGGTGTGGTTATGAATGTGCACGCACGCGGGCTTTTCCTGCAGACGAATCTGCAGTTTTTTTCGCGATTCAAACTCTTTTGGAACCCAAATTGGACGCGATTTTGACCTAGCTTTCGGCTCTTATAAATAGAAAACAAGGGAAACCCATTGAAAACCCCTCTCTTGCCTCTTTATACACAATAATATCATCACATTCATCAAGAACAAGATGTCAATTCATCACTTTTGGAAGAGAAGATCAAGCCATAGCAAGAATTGAAGGTCAATTACATCAAAAAATTGAAAAATTCAATTTTGGGCTTGAAGATCAACATCTTTTGTATTTTTTCATGATTCGGGTGACATCTTTCTATTATACTTCTTGTAATTTATATAATAATATACCAAGCTAAATCCTCTTTTGTATTGGATGAAGATGAACACTATTTATTATTTGTTTCTAATTTAAGACTAGTAGTTTAGTAATTTCTTACGTTTTTTGATTAATTTTGCATACCCATTGCATTATTTAATTGTTTAGCTATCAATTAGATAATTAGTTACTTGTAGTGTTGGGAGACTCACAATAAGTTAGAATGCGGCAAAATTAACATATATGTAATAAACGTTAAGAACAAAATTTAACACGTGCAGTCATATGGATAATCTAAACTTTAATGCATTCTAATCATTCGAATTCGGGCCGTGATTAGGATAAATTTAATTTGGCTTGGAAAATAAAATTATATAATATAACTTTATCGATTGTCAAGAACTCATGAACGGAACTAAATTACAAATCAATAATTGAAATTGATACCAATAGGCTGATTCTATATCTAATACAATTATCCATAATTTGATAAAATTCAAACTTTTATAGCTTTCTTTGAATAATTTAGCTAAAATCAAAATCTATCTTTTCTTTCACATAATTTGAATTCCATACAAAACTAGTAAACTTGAATTGAATTTATTCCATGTAGAACGATACTCTCAACTCACTTAACTCTATTATTTGTCAACGATCCCATACGCTTGCGGCTTTGGCACTAACATTAAGTTTTCATCCTCTTGGTTAGTTATTCTTGGGCTATCACAATCAAATACCTCACAAAAGCCGAGCCCAAAAATCGAACCAAAACAATTCCAACTCTGGTTGCTTAATGATACCCACTTAGGACACACAATAAGGTTGTTATTGCAACCACGAAGGGAGCCACACATGCCAAGAAAAAAGGTGAAGAAGGCACAGTAAAGGAAAGCACAGAGTCGGGGCTGAATTTCAACAAGAGAGAAAGAATAGCAATAACACACGGTCACAGTAAAAGGAAGGTGGCATATATAGAAAATAATTAGGGTGTGATAATGTAACGACCAGAACTTTGAGCCCAAGTTGTTAGAACATACGTATTGTCCACTTTGAGGTGGGTTTTGTGCCCACTTATCCCCTCACGACTTTCTGTAGCGTTCCCTTGGATAAGTGGGCGCAAGACCCACCCCAAAGCGGATCGTACGTATGTTCTAACGACTTGGGCGCAAGGTTCGGATCGTTACAGATAATGGGCCAAGCCCAATACAAATAAGTGGGTTAAGTCCATTACTAAGTGGGCCCTCTATTATAAGCTATCCAAGGAGCCAAGATATAGGTCTTGACCAACACTAATAAATTTAGGCTGATTCCGATGGCCCAAATAGCTTTAGGGTCGAGTCGTCTCATTTGAGGTGTTGACTTTTAGTTCAATCAATTGATCAATATCAACTGAAAAAATTATACAAAGTTACATCATCATTCGAGAGATCGTTTGACAACAATTTGCCCAACAGAGGTGCATGCCCTTATTTTTATTTCATTAACCCTCATGCTCTGGAGATAAAATAAAAAATAAAGTGGGTCCACAAACAAACATTTGCTTGTAAACTAAGTTGTGGCACCTAACATTAACAGAGATTCAATATGCTATATATAATATACACCACGTTAAGTATATGTATACTTCTAAGCCAAGCAGGCCCATACAGGTTCATTACGTTAGATACCATATAAAATCTTGAAACCCGTGAGAGTTTCATGATCCAAGTCCTCTGTAAAACCAGAATTTCTTAAATTTATTCCCATGGATTTCTCTGTTACAAGAATAAATCGAAGTCTGGTTTCACCTTCAGAACCAACACCATCAGGCATGCTCGATTTATCAGTAATTGACAGACTACCAGTCCTACGCTGCAATGCTCGAACAGTTCACGTATTCAGATATGGTCCAAAGGCAGCAGATGTCCTATGCAAAGCCTTGTCAAAGGCTTTGGTTCCATACTATCCTCTGGCAGGGAGGCTGAATGTTTCTGCTGAAAACCAGCTTCAGATTGCCTGTTCTGGAGAAGGCATTTGGTTTGTAGAGGCATCGGTCAATTGCTCACTGGAGGCAGTAAATTTCTTTGATGATACGGCAGCTATTCCATACGATAAGCTTCTACCTGATCCTCCTCCTCAAGAAAGTGATCCACTGGTCCAAATGCAGGTGAAAAGGGAACATACATACATACATACATAAGCATTGCATTTTATTTCTTAAACAGCATCTTATTACTTGTCTGGCCCTGTATCCTTTAGTGCGTTTCTCCTGCAGATAACACAATTTGAATGCGCTGGATTCGTTTTTGGTCTCATATTTAGCCATAGTATTTGTGATGGACTTGGAGCAGCCCAATTCCTAAATGCAGTGGGAGAATTGGCTAAAGGTGTTGAGCAACTCAGCACCAATGCAGTGTGGTGTCGAGACTTCCTTCCACCCAGAGCCGGTTCTGTGTTTGTCGAGGCTTGAGACGAAATTCAGAAATTAGGCCCCTAGACCCCAAATCAACCGGGCTGTATGAATTTTTTAACCGGGCTATTTCACAAGAAATAAATTTTTTGCCTGAAATTTGGACTTGGGCTGGGACAAAAAAAAAAAAAAAAAAAAAAAAAATTTGGACAAAAAATGAGGCCCCCTTCAATTTTGGGCCCGAGGCCCAAGCTTCATTTGCCTCACCCCAAAACCGGCCCTGCTTCCACCTCCCCCACTACAGTTTCATGCCAATTCAATGCCTGCCGATATGCCACTAGCACCCCCAATTCCCTCTTATCAGCTGGAGCATGCCAATATAGATATTTCCCGAGACAAAATCGATGATCTCAAACAAAATTTTCGAGAATTAACTGGCAAGAATTGCTCTTCCTTCGAAATTGTAGCTGCCAGCCTGTGGAGTCGCCGAGCACGTGCAATTAATCTGAATGATGATACAGATATGATTCTGGTGTTCTTCGCGAATTGTCGCCACCTCCTGAATCCACCGTTGCCTGTAGGTTTCTACGGAAACTGTTTCTTCCCAGTGACCATAACAGTTTCAAATCAGACTATAAAAAAAGCATCAAATGCTGAAATTGTGAAATTGATTCAAGAGGCTAAAGCTGGCTTACCAAATGAATTTGGAAAATGGGTTAAGGGTGAGCTGATGAAGGATCCATTCACTCCACCTCTTGTTTACACGACAATGTTCATATCCGAGTGGGGAAGTCTTGGGTTTAACCAGGTTGATTATGGGTGGGGACCTCCTGTGCACGTTGTTCCGATACAGGGTTCCAGTCTCATCCCTGTTGCTATTATTGGCTCAGTGCCTTCAACAAGAAAAGGAGTCCGATTAATGACATGGTGCGTTGAGAAGGCACATCTTCAGCCTTTTGTTAAACAAATGACAAGATTATGAGCACTATCATTTTAACATTCTTCGCTTGAAAGAGAATAAGGAATTACTATGTATTTAATTCTGCCTTCCTTTCCAAGTGAAATAATGAAAATTTCTTTATATTTTCTTCAGGATTGAACACCATCAAATTATCAATACAGAAACTATTAGTATAAATAAAATTTAAACAATGATGGGATTGTTAAAGATAATTAGTTGTATCTCCTGTTGAATATTTATGAAATTGAAACTTTGCTCCTTGGTACAAATTAAAATATAGATTTTAATCTAAGTCAAAATCAACAACTAATTTTAACCACATTTTATGGGACCCATAACTTCTTACCAATACATTTCAACAACTTTTATCAAAATCTATTAAAAATTTGATTTTAATCCTCACCGAATAGGTGAAATAAACTTTACATAATTGCCAAAATCTCCATGCCAAATCACAAATAAAAATAATTAATGCGAAGCATATATTAGTTTATTAATTTGTATCTTGAATATTGAATATTGAATTATAATATTTGAATCTTCTTTTCCAGATATTTATTCTTGATTCTTGAATATGGATTCATGAATTCTTCTTCTTGATTTTTGAATTCATTTATGCTGGTTTTGGATATTTCTCTTCAATATGCTTTCTCTATTAATTATTGTGTTGATGAGATGACACAAAGAATAAAAAATTGCACATGAATTGGGAATCATAACCCTATATATAGTTTCCATATGTATTTTGCCTATCATGAAATATAATTTAAAGGAATCTAGTCTCTATACATATAATTCGGCACACACTTTATTTAGATACCCTAAATCCAATTTCTTAATTATTTATTAGATCACTTTAATTTTGGACTTAACTTTAAGATATGATTTATACACAATTAATTACATATGTTGGCCCACATGAAAAATTAATAATATTCCAACAATTCCCTACTTGGGTCATATATGTTATCTTATAAATGTGTATAACTTTATGAGCTTAATACTTTTGCTATCATAAACAAAAAGCGTCTTCGACCAATCTCGTCCATTAATTATTTCAATGTAGGATCAAAGCAGTGTTCATTACAATATTATAACTAAACCCATCAACGTTTACGCATATCAATACAATCAAATGACAAAAATCAAGTATGGATGTGTAGCATTGAAATTATATGTAATGTGATCTAAACATGCCTATTTTCAATTGGTCATACTTTATTCTTTAATACCTTATTCTTTAATGAGATTGAACCAAAAATTTTAATCAAAGTGAAAACTGAATTGAATACGTTATTATTGAAATAAACTTGAATGTGCACAACCAAAATCATGTGTTAAACAGACAACATCCAAAATTACAAACTTCCACAAAACCAGCATATCATCAAAATATACAACACCCATGTGAGTAGGGGCGAATCCATCTAGGGCGGACCGCAAACATTGAACGCTTACTGTCAACGGTCAACGTCTGTGATAGCGATGTTGTTTAGTAATATTTAATTAAACAATATTCAAAAAATCGTACGGACAAGAACTAGAAGAACTAAATACACCACTAGAACTAGAACTAGGTACCAACTTTCATTTTGGATGAAAAAATCGTTCTGTAAAATATTTAAATTTATTTTTAATCAAACATGCAATATATATTAACAAAATGTCAATATTTAGTTTACAATTAAAGTTAATTAAACAAGCATTATGATATTAACAAATTTGAAATTATTTATGTGCTTTTGTCAATTTTATATGCTTGTATGATTTCACTTTTTCGCGATCGATTTTTTGTGAAAGAAAAGTGGAATATTCTATTAATTAAATAAATTTTATTGAAAGACTCCTTATGACACTAAGGCAAATATTTTTACAAATTCATTTGCTATTAATTGACCAAATTCTCAAATAAATTGATTAGAGAAAAAAATAAAAAAGAAGGACAAATAACTGGTTAAAATGAACATCTATTATTTTATTTCATTGAGTGTCACAAATCAATGCTTGTCATAAGGTAAAGTTATCAATATTCATTAACTAAGGCCACATGTTCAAATCCACTTTGCACTTGTTTTTGGCAAAAATTGTTTACAAAAAATATATAACATATTGTCATTAGAAGGTTTCGAACCCAAAACCTTCAGTTTAATAGAAGAAGCACCAACCAACTGAACTACCAAGGATGAATGTTAAAAAGATGAATTATTGAATATATAATATAAATCTTTTATCTATTCTCAACAAATAAAAATAAAAATTCTTCCAAGCGGATCCAGCTAGAGCGGCCGCTCTAGCTCGCCGGTACCTAAATCCACCCCTGCATGTGAGCAGCGTGCTCATGAAAGACGTTGGGTGTTAGTCTTTTAGTAAATGGATATGCTATCATGAAGTTTATCTCAATATGTTCTATAACAACCTGACCACTCTTAACTCTTTCTTTAACAACTAGGAATTTGATGTCTATCAACTTAGACTTTGTTGAATTCCTATTGTTGTTTGAGTACAAGACTGTTGACTTATTGTCACAAAATAATTTAAGTGGTCTTTCAATTCCATCCAAAATTCATAGTCTAGTGACAAAATTTCGTAGTCATATTCATTGATTGGATGCCTTATAACATGCTACAGACTTCGCTACTATGGTTGAAGAAGTTATCAGTTCTGCTTAGTACTCTTCCAGGATACTGTTCCTCCAGCCAGCAGGAAGACTAGCCCGATGTGGATCTCTTACTATCTTGGCATCCGGAAAAATCAAAATCAGAATAACCAATGATCTCCAATTTGTCTGATTTCCTGTATGGAAGCATGTAATCTTTTGTTCTCCATAAATCCCATATAACCTACTTGGCCGCCTTCCAATGATCCATCCAGTGTTACTTAAATATCTGCCTAACATTTCGACAATGAATACTATATCTAGACTTGTGCATACCTAAGCATACATCAAACCCCCAACTACTGAAGCATAGAGAATTTTCTGCATTTCCTTTTCTTCAAGGTCATTCTTAGGGCATTGATTGATTGAGAATTTTTTGCATTTCCGTTTCTTCAAGTTCATTATTAGGGCATAGAGAATTTTGTGCATTTCCTTTTCTCCGAGGTCATTTTTAGGTTTCCCTTAGCAATAGGGATATCTCTTAGTTTGCAATCCTGCATTCTATATCTCTTAAGTACCTTATCGATATAACTCTTTTGTGATAATTGAAAAATACCCAAGAACGATTTCGATGTATCTGTATTCCTAATACAAAAGAGGAGTCACCAAAATATTTTATTTCAAAATTAGAAATCTCTAAGTTTCGTGCAATAAGTCTATATCATTGCAGGCAACATTATGTTATCAACTTACAGCACCAGGGAAAATATATTTACTCCCATTGAACTTGTCATATACACAATCATCAATTGCATTTATCTCAAAACCAAACGAGATAATTATCTGATGAAATTTGTGATACCATTGACGAGAAGCTTGCTTAAGCCCATAAATAGATTTCTTTAATTTCCAAACAATTTTGTTTGGGCCACTTGGCACAAAGTTTTTTGGTTGCAACATATTTATCATCTCTCATCATTGAGAGACGTCGTCTTTACATCCATCCGATGTAGTTTAAGATCAAAATGTTCCACGAGTACCATTATAATCCTAAAAGAGGTTTTCATTGAAATTGAAGAGAAAGTCTCTTTGTAATCGATGCCTTCTCTTTAAGTAAAATCGTTTGCAACAAGACGCGCATTATATCTTTTTACATTACCTTTCGAAATCCGCAAGTATACGAGATCGTTGACAAATAATAGATTTAAGTGAGTTACGAGTATTGTCCCACAGGGAATAAATTTCAATTCAAATTTGCTATTTATGTATGAAATTCAAATTATATAAACAAAAGAGAATTTAATTTTGTGATTATTCTAAATTAATTTTAAAAAGCGGTAAAATTAGGGTTTTTATCAAATACAGATGATTGTATTGGAGTGATTAGGATGTATTTCAATTCTTGATTCGTAATCTAGTTTTGTTCATGCGTTCTTGACAATCGATAAAGGTAACGTGTTTAAATATCATTTTCAAGACAAATTAAATACATCCTAATCACGACCTGGATCTATTCCTATCCCGAATTTGAATGGTTAGAATGCATTAAAGTTTAGATATCTGTATGATTGCACACATGATAAATGTTATTCCTAACATCTAGCACACATGTTAATTTTTCCGTGTTCTAAACTTATTGTGAGTCTTCCATCACTAGAACAAATAATTAATTATCTAATAGGTGGACACACAATTAAATAATGAAATGGGTACGCAAAATTAATTAAAAAACGCAAGAAATACTATACTGCTAGTCTTGAGTTAGAAATAAATAACAAATAGAGTTTATCTTCATCCAATACAAAAGTGGATCTTGCCTAGCATGCTAATATATAAATTACAAGAAGAATAATAGAAAAATATCACCAGATCATGAAATAATTCAAAAGATGCTGATTTGCAAGTTCAAGGTTGAATTTTTCAAAATTTGATGAAATTGGGTTTCAATTCCTTGTTAGAGCTTGATCTCCTGTTTCAAAATATATGAATTGACCTCTCGTTCTTGAAGAATTTGATAATATTATTGTGTATGAAGAGGCAAGAGTGGGTTTTTTCAATGTGTAACCTATGTTCTCTATTTATAAGAGCTAAAGAATAGGTCAAAGTCGCGTCCAATTTGGATCTCAAGAGAGTTTGAATCCGAAAGGAAACTGCTGATTCGTCTGTAGAAAAAGACTGCATGCGCCATTGAACCATATGACTCTCAAATCATGAAATTTGTGCCTCGCACATGCGCCATTAATGGCCCACGTGCTCACGCCTTTTTGCACGATATTGTCCCTGAGCATTTTTTGGTATTTTGGTTATAACTTTCTCTCACGATGTTCGATTGAGGTGATTTAAAGTACGTTGAAAAGCTAACTCAAAGACATATAATTCCTTTGGAATATAATTTTTCAATTCAAATGTTTTCTATCCGAAAGTGGGTCTCAAGTTGATGCTAAAATTCAGAGTATAATTTTTTCAGTTGGAAATTGATTCGTGAAAATACTTCAACTCTATTCCCCTCATTTGACCTCCAATTGCATCCAATTGATCCTATATGATCTTCAATCATCATTTCATGGTCCGAATCAACTATTGAATATTTACAATTTGGTCCCTAAACTTTGAATTTCTTTCATTTTTTCCCCCATTTTTCGTTCTTTTCTTCCAATTCCACCAATTTGCATTGAGTTCAATCTAACAAACATAATTAATACATTCTTAAGATATAAATCATTCAATCACTAACAATTACTTCAATTTAATAGCCTAGATAAGCGTGCAAAATACACCTATCAAAAGTCTCTTTGTAATCGGCATTCACTTTGAGTAAATTTGCAATAGGACGAGCCTTATAAATTTCCACATTACCATTCATATCCCTCTTGATTTTAAATATATATTTATAATCAATGAGTTTCGTACCTTCGGGCAATGAGACAAGTTCCCAAATGTCATTGTCTTTCATAGACTTTATTTCTTTCATTCATGACATCAATCCACTTTTGAGAATAATCACTTTGCATTGCTTGATGAAAGTTGATTGGATCTTCTTCCATAAATCCAGTGTCATCCTTTTGTTCTTGTAGAAATACTATAAAGTCATCCGAATTTACATTTTTTCTTTCTCTAGTGGATCTCCTTAATGACAATTATTCTTGAGGTTGTTGAGTTTGTTCACCTGAAACAATTTTTGATTGTTTATCGGGGGTTCTGAAATATTGTCTTGATTCGAAATTGCAATCCTTTTCGGTGGGAAATATTTGTTGCGAAATTTCCGACTCAATTGGTTCCATGTAGTGATGCTCTGATGTGGACAAGTGTCTAACAACTCCCTTACCGAGTCCCTCAATGTGTATGGGAAGAGCCTCAGTTTGATTGCTTTGCTTGAAACCCTGGATATTCGATAGTTGCACACATGTCCAGAAATCTTGATATATGAGCGTTGAGATTTTCGGTAGCTCTCCCAAAGAATTGTAGCGCATTTTGGAATATGTTGATAACATCAATCCTCATGTGAAAGTTTGCTAAACCAAACATTGGACATACTATGCTAGATTGGCTCTGCACAATCGGTGGAACCATATATTCGCCCATGGTCCTTGCATTTTCATTAATTGCAGCTACATTTGGTAGTGCCACTCCCAGATTAGCCCCGATGGCTATTTGATTCAGATTTTCGTGTTATTTCTTCTTCTTTCTGTTTTTGATGTGTTTCTAATTGTTGTCTTCTTCGAATGTTGAATGTTCGTTCGATTTTCGAGTCAAATTGAGTAAGATTAGCGATTCTCAAACTTCACATACAACATCCTGAAAAAATTGATCGTTTGATTTCCCGCAAGTGAACGAGATCGTGAACAAGTAATAAAGTAGTGTGTAGAGTGTATAGTGTCGAACCCACGAGAACTATGGGTTTGATCGAGTTAAAGATAACAATTCTCTTAATCGAATAGCAAAATCAAGTTGTAACTAACACTATTAAATCTATTAACTAATTTGAAAGCAATGTAAAAAATTATCAAATTTGTGAGACATGTTGCTAAGATGTAGAATCCCCCTTATTAATCCATTTTTAGTTCAACAATTTAAAATGATAATTTGAAATCATGTTTGTTGGTCAATGTTCCTGTTTTAATTAAAAACCTCTTTCGATAGTTATAAAATATATTGCCCTCATGTGACATTCTTATCTCTCGATGAAAGATGCGAACATGATAAATGCATTAAACGAGCTTTAACATCTTATAAAAATCATATGAAACATAGATGTATATTTCTATCCTATATCGAACCTCACAATGGTTATTACTACGTGCTAATGATTTTATTACCTCTCTCGATGAAAATAAAGCCCACAAACAATTCAATCATTGGCCAAATAATTGAAAAGCAAATTAAATCATAATAAACATCCAAACAATTAAACAAATTAACGTCGATTTAATTATTTAAACCAAAATTTTTATAATAAGAGTTCATCACATCCTAGCAAGATAAATGTCTGGCCACGCATATCGTCGAAATTAAACAAAGAAACGATAAAAAACATCACCAAAAATTGACGAAACGTAATTAATTTTCCTTTGCGTGTGTCGTCTCGTGTCTGCCTTCTGGGAATGTGCGTATCCTTTTTTTCCTCCAGTTTTTCACCGCTAATTCGCTCGCCACTGTCAGCTTTGCATGTATGTGTGTATATATAATATTTCACTGCCGGCAGCCACCACTTGTATTTTATTTTCCAGCCACCAATGTTAGTCTCCAGAAGCTGCCTTTTTTCTTGTCTCTGTTTTCTGTATGTATTAATGTATATATCTCTGTTTTTCCCCAGCAGCCACCGCCAATGTTTTCTTTTCTTTTATTCCCAGCAGCCGCTCACTGTTCTCTCTTTATGTGTATATATGTATCTCTGCCTTCTGCCGTTTTCTTCCTCCCCCCCTCCACCGTTTTCTGCGTGTATATATATTAACGGTTCCGCTACGCGTACAGCACTGTACACCGCATGGGTTACAGTGCTGACGTGTAAAAAAAAAAAAAAAAAAAAAAAAAAAAAAAAAAAATTTCAAACGGTTAAAAGAGTCAATACGGGTCACTTCCCTTTCATTGTAAACCCGTTTTGCAGCCAAAACCTAAATCATTCCCATTGCTCCATCTCCAAAAATTTAACTGTTACGGCGTCGACCCTTCTTCCGGCAGAAAAAGTCAGCACTATTCCACCAGATCTTTGCCCGGTTTCCCGTTAAGAAGAAAACCCACCAGCGACGACAAATTTTTAGGCGACCACTGATCTTTCTCCGGCGGCCGCAGAACCAGTACCAGCATTTTTATACCTCATCCGTCGGCAACAGAGGACTACTAAACTGGGTAAGTAAAAAGAAGCAACATAAGTGATTCTTCCCCCCCCCCCCCGCCCCTTTAAAATTTGTGTATACGGGAAAAAAAATTATGCATACAAATTTTTGGCGTTTGTAGATTGACAATCAAGCATATCATTTGGGCCTTTTACATTTTCCCTGATCTTGGACTCATTTTTTGTACTTGTACTTTTTCCCAAAAAATCTCCATTGGATAGAATTGATAAGATAAAGAGCATGAAATTAAAAAAAAAACTAAATCTCGTGTTGCAGAAGGATGTCCACATTCCCAAGTCAATTTGGTTGTAGAATTAGTCTTTGGACCTTGACATAAAATTTCAGACGCAGACTCGTCTTCTATGCCTATCCTATTTTTCTCTTGCTATGTACTCTTTGATAAATGAAGGATTTTCTTTTACTATAATTACCTTAGATTTAGTGATAATCTAACATTTCATGAAGAGAGAAAGTTCTGATGATTAACTGGGCATTAATTATTTTTGAGATATTTTGTTGATGTGTGCAAAGTGGATAAGTTGTTGGATAATTGTTGCATATATCAGTAGTATGGGATTTCGGTTATTGAATTTGGGTTAGCATTATATCAGTAGAAATTGGAACATGTTATTGACATATGACTGTATTGTGACTTAAACTTATATCAGTAGAAATTTGACATAAATTTGTATAAATTTAACTTACTTAGTAATAACGTGGTTCTTTTATGTGATTGAACTAGAGTACTTAGATGGCAGGCAAGAATAGAGGAATTTGTCATTCTTGTAGAATGGTCGGACATATGATGCCGGAATGTCCAAAAAAAATAAGATGCCCGAAATGTGGAGCGGGATTCGTCAAATGGATGGAGGTGGAGAAGAACAATGATCATAAAGGGCTATTGTTTCATTGTTGCACCCGAGACTGCAATTTCTTCAAATGGTGCAAAACTAATCCCGACGAAAATTGTCAACTGCATGAGGATAGTGAATCGAGTGGTATTACAAAGGAAGCTGAGAATGTCGATGATTTGTCACGTATGTTGAAATCGCTTGCTAAGCTAACGGAGGAAAATGACTTGGAGATTTCCCTGAACATAAATATGCGCAAGGGAAAATGAGTGTCTTCCCCAGAAGACTTTATTTGAAATCCGAGGTATTAGGAGGATGCGGGAAAGATTCCTGGAATATGGTTGGCTGGACATGTAAATTTTGGGTAATTATCTTCAATGTAAAATCGAACTCTTTGTGTTAGTATGTTGTATTGCACGTGTTTATGTAATAGGTCTTGTAGTATGTAAAATTGTATTGCGATTTGTATTAGCAAATGTTTTAAATAGCCAACATGTGTGATTGTTATTAGATTAGTTTTGAATATTGTTAAATCTCATAGCATCAGAGTCGACAGAAGTTGCAAGGAATTCCTGGGAGCAGAACCAAACTAGCAGAATCGAGAGCAGTCTCCTTCACCCACAAGCAACCCACTTTCGTAAATATTTTCCTATCATTTAAAAACAGAATATTGTTACCTTATTTGGGATGGTTGCAATTATATACTAAACTTTCCACTCTGAAAGGAATAAAGTTTGTTGGACTCGTAATGAACGATTATTTATAGGTACACTGATATTAAGGAGTGCACTGAATAGTGTAATGCTGGAATTAAATTAGTCACAAAACTAACCACATATTCTGCCCCGTAATTGGAAATGCAAACATGAAACAAATCCATAATTACCAACCATTCACTACAAGCTGAAATGGTCAGATAACTTCCACTATAAAATCCTCCATAAATGGTCACATACTAAACAAAAAAAGTCCATCATAAATGGTCAGATATTAAACAACATTTATCCTCCATAAATGGTCACATACGAAACAAAAAAAAAACCATCATAAATGGGCAGATATTAAACCAAAAAAATCCAACATAAATGGTCACATTCTAAACAAAAAAATTCCCTCATCAATGGTCACATATGAAATGGCATAAAACTGCCACTTTGCAATACACAATACTAACACTATTGATGTTCAAACTGCCACTTTGCAATACACAATACTAACACTATTGATGTTCACTTGTACGTTGGAAACTTGGTGATGTTGATGAAGCATTAGTTTGCATTGCAAAATCAGTCGGAGGTATGGGTTGGGTTGCATGGTACATCCAACCTGATAAGGTACTCTGTGGGGATGGATTCAGTGGTCGGAATGGCACCTGTGGGGATGGATTCAGTGGTTGGAAAGACATCTGTGGGGATGACATCAATGGTTGGAATGGCATAGTAGTACCTAGTGTAAAAAAATACAATGTCAATGATATGTTGAAAAAATTGCAAATTAAACATAAGAAACCATGTGTTTACCTGGGAAATTGAATACCACATTTGATGGTAATTGAGCAATGGAATTTGACGGTGCCGATGGTTGTGTAAGTGCAGGACTGTCATCGTCGCCCTACATACAATCGAAATGTAATATTTTATTGCAAGAACTTCATTGTTAAAAAAATACAAACACAAAATTTACTCACCAATATAAGTTGTGAATAGGAGAAGGCTTTGGGCATTGAATATTCCCCTTGCTGTGGTGTCTGTACTGTAGTGGTATCCCGACGAAGATTGTTCTTTCCTGCTCTCGATGTTCGTCCTGTGCTTGAAGAAGATATCGCCTGTAGAAATTTGAATGTCTCATATGTAGCAATATTTTGGGTAAATGCAATATAAATTGCGTACAATATTACCTTCGAACGTAGCTCCAATGGACTTTTGTTACGAAGTTTCTTTGGCGCCCCCTTCCTTTTTGAGCATTTAGGATCTTGTATACTCGCTCCGCCGGTCTCATGTGATGCTCTAGATTGGGATCCCAAATTCAAAGTCGGTTGCGATATGCTATTACTATGAGAAATCAATGTGGTAGACGAAATCTGCTGAGATTGTAATCGAATCCAATCTACTATCTCACGACATCGCTCTTCATCATCTGCTGCAATGTTTGCCAATGTAGCAAATTCCCCACAAATTCTGTCATACCTCACTTGGCTAGGACTGCTAACCAAACCGTCGTAGTTCACTACAACCCTCGTGTGCGCTCTGTAAATATCTCTTCTCCATCTCCTTAGTATGTACCTATCCGGTAATGATGTAACTCCGTTACGCAAGAACACTGATATGGCATGTCTGCATAGAATTCCTCGAAACTCAAAGAGATGACAACTGCAAATGATATTGCACCCATCCGCACAATACAAAACTGTAAATTTTTTCTTCCTGACCTTATCTTCATATACGACATCCTCCTCAACCTCGTACGTCATCCCTGAACATCCATCCAATGAGGATAGGACATCGCAGTAGACCTTTCCAGTTATTTCATCCTGAAATTCCCTGAACTTGGATATGGTATACACTGACTGAAATTGATTTTCCATTACATATTTTGTTGCACACGGCACCATCTGCGAATAAGATTTGAAATCTGCTTGGAACTCATTTTCAACCTTCTTTCGCAATGCTCGTTCGTATTGTTCTACAAACTGTTTCAACGATGTCTTAGAGTGCACGTATCCATCAAAAAACGCATTCATACTTTCACTACGCTGAGTAGTTGACATCCCTGCCCAAAAAGTCGTTTTGAAATAACACGGTACCCATCGAGCCCTGTTCGCATACAACCCGGACAACCATTCGTTCTCATATAAGTTATATGTATCAATCATTATTCTCCAACCTCTCTCAAACTGTTCGACGAACTGTGAGTCATATACTAAGTCGTGTAAACTTGAGAAAATTGAGCCTTTATCAACGTGGTATCCAAACTTCTCCGGCAACTTCTTCAGTATATGCCACAAACACCATCTATGCCTCGTATTTGGAAATACTATCTGAATTGCGTTCTGCATAGCCCTATCTTGATCAGTAATAATTCCATTAGGAGCTTGACCGTGCATACACAACAGCCATGTTCTGAATAACCAAACGAAGGTATTTGTATCCTCATTCGATAGCAACCCACATCCAAGCAGTATCGACTGGCCGTGATGATTTACTCCAACAAATGGGGCAAACGGCATGTCGTATTTATTAGTAAGGTAAGTGGTATCAAACGTTACAACATTACCAAACTCCTTATACGCCTGCCTAGACCTATTGTCTGCCCAAAATAGATTCCTAAGCCGTGACTCATCATCTAAATCCATAGAAAAGTAAAACCCAGAGCAACGTGCTTGTGCCTCCGAAAAGTATGATTGTATTGCCGCTGCATCCCCTTCACCTAGTCTTAATCGCCTCACATTCTCAACATAATTTTGACAATCCTTTTCAACGAAAGTCATATTCTCATACCCACCGGCTTCAACCACCGCGGAGTTGAAACTCTTGTGCAAAGGAATTCCTGCTATATCGTTTACTTCTAGCTTCCGTTTCACATGAGCACTCAATTCTCGGTTGCATCGATATAACCGGGATTTCGACGGACTTGTTTTATGATTATGTTCGAGATCAACTGTACGAATTTTCCATATTCGACGAGCATCCGAGGAAGCAGTTATCCTCGCTTTGCAACCTGTCTGAATTGTTGGTTGCGGTTTCAAAGAAGCGCTTCTTGAATTTCTTCTTCGTCCCTCACGACAACACGTTAGGGTAACATATGTCACTATACCATTTTCGTCCTTTCTAGAATTTCTTCTCCTGATCGGAAAACCAATTTTGTACGCATATTTTTTGTAAAATTCCCACAACTCATTTTCATCATTAAATGTCATACCCACCTCCGGCACAGTCGTAACTTCCCCTCCTAAATTATCATCTTCCAAAGATACCACATTTTCCGTTTCATTCTTATCCTTGGATTCGGCAGATACTTCGTCATCCAATACTTCAATTATTTCTTTTCCTACATCAAATTCAACATAGCATTTGACTTGTTACGTATTAGGGGAAAAAAATTACAGTATAAAAATTACAATTTAAAAAAAAAAAAACCAGATTTAAAAAAAAAAACAGATTTTTTTACAGAATCCTACAATCATACTAGGGAAAAATGATGCAATACTGTATTTGGGAATAAATCAACAATATCGTATATTATGAGAACATCTATCTTCAAGGCTGCTTAAAACAGAAATTTATTCAGAATTCTTACAACATGGCAATCATTTAATAAACAAATCTGGCAACACAGTTTTAATCATATGTGATTTCTTCTACTAATCAGAATCCGAATGCAATTTCCGACCCATTTTCTGTTTGTTGGGTCTTACAAGAATTCAAAATTATAATTGACAGAGGCAAAAGAAAGGTGAGCAGCCATTTTTTTTTTTAGGTGAGTCCAGTAATTTAAGAATTCAAAAATAGGATTGCAAGCAGCAGTGAGGGCTGCTTATTTTCTCATGTTTAAACATTAATAAAAATTAACAATAACAAAACATTTAATTTATTGCAACCAGGATCAGTTCCCAGTCAATACATTTCAAGGAACACGATCAATTATGCATCACTTCCGCCATATAGCAACAAAATCTCACAATCATTCACACGTTTAACAAACTAATTTAAATAAACCACAACCCCACTTACTCCAACTGATTTCAATCAAAATAGGCAAACCAATTAGAAACATATGCTAAGTTCAAAAACTCCAGATCTGAAGTAACAACTAATAGTACAATATATTCTTAAAGAAAACCTTCAAAATAGTTTCGAATCTACCTTTCTCCGTCATATTGTTCCTCGTTTGTTACTGCGATAGGATGTCAAACGGGAAAGAAGTTACGAACTGAACCTAAACCCGCGAATGTTGAATGTCAAATGCTTCCGATAACTCTCTCACCGGAAACGAAGGTTGAACTCACCGGAAACGACACGTCGCGAAGGTGGAACTGCCGGGAAGGTTTCGCGCTTCGAAGTAGAGCGGCTGATTTGGGATTTTTATGTTTCAGAGGGCATACCTAGAGTTAATGGGATGGGCCGGGTTAAACCAATTTAACCCCGCGTTTTTCTTCTATTTTTAAACTTTTTCCACTGCCATGTCAGCATATTTGAATTGCTGTGTAGTAGGCTGTGTAGTAACGCGTACAACCAGCTTAATTCATATATTAATAGCAGGAAGCACTTTTTCTTCAGCCCTTTCCTTCCTTTCGTGTGAAAAAGGTCCAAATCTATTCCCATCAATTGCCAATTATTAGTCCAATTGGAAAAGAGTCCAATTGCAAAGCCCAACTAAGTGACACTTTCCCTTTAAGTTCTCACTTCTTCCAAATAATGCAAGTCAATCCTTGATACAAATTTATTTGTGCTGCCCATGCCTTCTTTAATTTAATTCAGGTCCTTTAGTTTTCAAGGTGTAGAATTTGATCTCCAAACTGTCCATCCAATAGCCAATTTATCATTCTTTCCTTTCCAATTGCTTCAAACGAGTTAATCACTAAAAACAAAAGAAAATTAATCCAAGTTAAGTAGAAATTAATAAGTTGACGACATAAATGTTTAATATGGTCTAAATAAGTGTACAAATTACACTTATTAATTATTGTATTCTACTTCATCAAAACACCAAAATTGGGCTCCTATATATACTTCATGTGGTGTAGGCTCTTAATAGGTTTGAATAAAATTGAGATCATTGTGAAATACATTAGAAATTGTGGAGATTATTAAATTTAGATTCAAAATATAAAATCTTGTAAAACAATTCAGTTTCTTTATTTAGTGGATTCTCTCCCTCTGTCCATGATTTTTTTTCCCATTTTGAGGTTTTACGTAAAATCTTGGTGTTCTTGTTTGTGGTTGCTTTATTTCATCTTGCAATTATCTTGATCCTATCATGACAATTACTTATTTATTTTAACCCATTGAATACAATGGATGCAATGCCCGAGTCTAAAATTGTTAGAAAATTTTTTAGATCCTTAATTGAGCAATTTTGGCCTAAAGTTACGGCGATAGAAAAGAGTAAGGACTTATATTCCATTAAGGTAGATGAATTAGTTGGATCTCTTCAGATTTATGAGCTGACATTAGATAAACCTATTAAAGATAAGTATTTGACCTTGAAAACTGTGAGGAATAATCGGATCGTATCTTTTGATTCCGATTCACCGAATGATGAGAAGTTAGCCTACCTTGCTAAAAAATTCCGCAAAATGTTTAGAAAGAAGAAAAAGTCTCAAGAGAAATATAGAGGTGTTTCCAATATAGAGGAATAGATCTAAATTTGTGAGGTGTCACAAGTGTCATGATTTTGGTCATATGAGGAATGAGTGCCTTACTAGCAGTAGAAATCAGGATAAGGCTATGAATATTACTCTCACTGATGACGAATCTAGCTCAGTTAATCAGAGTGAGAAGTCCACTCGTGAGAAAAGTGGGAAATACGTTGCCTTTGCTACTAGGACTAGGAGTGGATCTGACAAGGGAAGTAAGAGTGATGAAGACATAGATGGTGGTGAGCAATCTGGAGAAGATTCTGAGAGCAATGAAGATATCCATGAGGCTTACGATAAAATGTATGAAGAGAGTCTTAAGATTCTTGCTACTAACAAAGCTTTAAATAAAAAGGTAAAGGAGCTTAAATTGGAAAAAAAAAAAGAAGAAACTAAAGTACATTCAGGAATCTACCTCAACTTTGAGTGAATTGAAATCGATGGATGAATCTTTAGATACTCAGGTTAGGAATCTCACAAATGAGATTGAGAAGTCTTCCAGGACAGTCAGTGAGCTGATCGTCGAAAATGTGACTTAAGAAATCCAGGTTAAGAACCTTATGAGCGATCTAGAATATTCTAAGTCTCAATTCTTGCATTTTCTAGTGGTTCTGAAAAGCTAGATAACCTTCTAGGAATGAGCAAGTCGGTTGGTAAAATGGGAGGTCTGGATTTTAAAGAGATTACCGCTAGTATTTAAAAAATTACTTTCGTCCCGGCCACTGATCAGCCTAAACATGTGCCTAACCCAAAACTTAAGAATAAGATATCTGTAGGACAGAAGTCTACCAAACAACATATGACTCGTTGATCTAGGAATAGACATCAACGATCACACAACATTGGTCCTGGATTTATTCCTACATGCTTTACTGTGGTAAGTTAGGACACATATGCCCTAGGTGTCGTCAATTCCTTAATAAATATAGAAATAAGAGCTTCCATAGGAATAAAAATCAGGAGTTTGATGGTCAGATAGGATTTCTTACGATTAAGTGAGTCGATTGACTAAGTTGCTGACACATTTGTCCGGGGATTGTTCTTCCATTAGGCAGATTTGGGTAAAAAAAATGATCTAAATTTTTTTGAAATAGATTAGGATACTCTTAAAGGTAAGAACATTTCTTTACCTAACTGATTAGATAATTTTGGTGCATGCCCGTGCTTATTATTGTGTGTCAATAACCTATGCATGCATCTCATTTATTTATTTAGTTATTTTTTGTAGTGTTTTCTTGCATATGCATTTTCATTATGTTTGCATTGGAAAATACACATTTTGTTTTATTTAGTGTATTTGACATTCTTTTTATTTTGTGTGGTGCATTCATGTCTGAATTTTTTTTTTTTTTTGAAAAATTGAAAAAAATGGAGAATGAAATATTTTCTACAGCATGACATATAACATTCTTGAACTTACATGTGGTGACCATGTATGGGATTATTTGATGAGTTGTAGCACATTTTTCATTACTTGCTTAGGTTGTTATGAAGTACTTAGTATATGTGTCTTCATGTGCTATCTGCACTGCACACATTATGATATTGTAAAGTGGGACTCAACCGCGTGTGTGAGATTTTGGATGATAGTCACTTTAGTAAGGTGATTTTGAACATGAATTGACCAAATTCGTTAGAACTAAGCTCAAGTATACCCTCCATAATAAAAAAAGTTAAATATCTTATGTTTTTCTTCGGAGCCTATTTGACTCGAATTAAGCCTGCGGGGTGTCTTAAAACTTGTTGCCTATATTCAACTAACTTGGGTTAAGCGGCTTAAAGCTCGCTATAGGGGTCATCTCAATCGTTTAATGGAGAATGATTTGCACATAAGATATAAGATATATGACGAGCTTTAAAAATATTGAAACATGTAAAAAATATAAAAATGCTCAGAGTCAGGGGGAGAAAAAAAAGAAAATTTATATATAAAAAAAAGAGAAAAGAGCTTCATTTAAATGTCCTAATGTGCTTAATGGTTTGACTTTCATAAGTAGGAGAATAAACTTATTAGCAGTGATGTTTTGCATGTCATTTTTCACAATATTAAAGTTTGGAGTTCTGCTTACAAATGATTAGTGACACTTTATACACATGTGTAACTTATACAATTTACTCAGTTTTAAGTTAAACTGAGTATGTGAGAAAGTTTACTAATCATCGATTATACTTATGCATGCTATCAACAACAGTTTTAAGTTACATATTGTTGGTTAAGTTGATTTTGATATTCATCCCTTCGTCATTTGTGACAAAAGGGAGAGAGCATATACAAAGAGGGAGAGCAATTGGATTGTGGAAGGAAATTTTTTTGCATTAAGGGAGTGAACTTGCATTTTATGTCTTGGGGCCGTTGGAGAGAGACATAGATACATTTTACTACTGCATAAAAATGTTGAGGATTTGTAGTAAGGGGGAGAATTTGTATTGCACTGCATTCCATATCATAATGCATATCTGTTTGAGTTTTGATATTTTGTGATGTTAATATTGTGGTTGGTATTTTGTTTGACATTAATGTCACGTCTCAAACTAGAATGCTTATTTATGATTATGAACTTCAATTGTTACATTTCCTGTATTACGTGCTTTTACACTGGATATTTGAGTTTTTGATTTCAAGAAACATGTTTAACAAAAGATGCAAGAGATAATTATTCAGTTTGAGTTTGGGTAGATTAGTTTTTTATTTTTACTTTCCTGACTTTATTGTGTAGTTTTGTCACAAAATGTCAAAAGAAAAGTTTGTTAGATTTCTATTGTATTGACAATTCTTTAGACAAAATGATTAATGTAAAAGTGTTGAAAAAGTTAAAGAGTCTGCTGAGATGTTGTAATCAAAATTAAATTATTGAATCCTAAGTATAACAAAAGAATTGGAGTTGGTAGTATAATCCTTGAAGGAGTTCAAGATGTCCAAAAAGATCACATATGATCAATAGAATGCAATTAGAAGTTTAAAGGATATCAAAAAGTCGCACAAGTTATGTTTCAAATTCTCAGTCGTAATTTGCAACACATTTTTCATGTAGAAAACGTTGGCATTTAGACAAGGCTATTTCTACAGGAATTGTATCCCTTTGAGTTAGCTTTCCAATTAAATTTGAATCATCGCAATTGGACATCAGGAGAGAAAGTTATGATAAAAATATTGGTAAATGCTCAACTATCACTGGCCTATTGCTCGAGCGACAGGTCAACGACCAGAATTCTATTTTGCTTCAACCACTTGGTTTTTCAATCCCTTTTCATCCCAAACACTTCCCATATATATATATATATTACTCCATGAACATCCAAAAGAGTAGTTGTTTCATTGTATTGCCTCTCCCTAATTTTCTTAAGAAATTCAAGAACACATTCATCCTTTGTGATTCAATCCTTTGACTCTTAAATTCATACAACCACATTTGGGAAAAACATCAAATCCATTGAAACCAAAACACCCACTTTCTTAACACATCAAGAAATGTACTTTCTCAATTGAATTTCAGAGGCTGCTGGAAACTGAGAAATATTGGACTACAAGCATTGAAAGATTACAAGAATGGGAAATTCTTGGGTATCCACTTGAAAGAGACAATTGTACAATATTGGGAACTAGAGGAGGCAACGGTATCTTGGAGATTACAGGAAGTAGATCGGGAAGTCTAGTGGATTTGGCTAGATATCATCTAACTGTAAAGCTCATTATCCATAGTGGAGGTAATTGACTTGGTCCCGGAGTTTTTACTCACATTGGGTTTCTCCGTCATCAATATTGGTGTTATTTACTGTTTCCATATTACAAACTGTGGTATTAAAATAAAGTGAATTTGACTTATATGCTTAATAATCTAGAGACTATTAAAAAATGACTTGTTGCTTGTAATATGTTAATTTCGCAAGTAAGGTCAAACTAATAAATAATCTAGAACGCATAATTTGATAATCAAGAGTATCCTGACAAATTACAAGTGATATAAGATCGTTCTAGGGTGTTTTAAAAATTGACCTATGAAAATTTTGATTCATGGCTGAGAAATAATTTGTGATAATTAATTCGATAGTGATCGCCACCAAAGGGGCGTCAAAAATAAATTCTTTACTTCGCGAAAAATGTTGTTCAAATAGTAAAGTGCAAGCAAGGGTCATTACCCGCAGATGATTGGTTCAATTAAGTTAGTTGCGCAAATAAAAATAAATGGCTAAAGCATGTGAAGGGGGGGGGGGTTTGATTTAACTGCTAAACTAAAGAACATAACAAATTAAAATGGCGCTAAACTTAAAATACAATAAAATTAAATAATGAAGGCGAAAGGTCAACAAAAGAGAGAGTGTGATCGGGGTGTAATTCTTTACCGCTAGAATAATTTTCCAAATCAATTTTCTCAAAGGATTTTCATTCTAACGATTAACAACAATTAGAGAATAATCACAAGCTCGATTACCTCAAACTCTCCTAAGATTATAGTTGAATAAAATAAGCTCTTTACCCAACCCTAATCATCAAACAACCTAGAATAAGATCGCTAGATTAAATTTAACGAAAACATTCAAACAAGAGAGTCGAATTGAATTAAGCACAAACACACGAGCTCGGTTTGTTCACTTAAGTGATAATCCACCTACATTTAATAGAAAAGTCCACATAATCCATCAAAATATAGTTGCTACTGGGGTTTGGTCAAGTTAGCAATTACGGACTAAAAATCCCAAATTAGCAAATATCGAAACAACCCAATCATTTAGTAGCGTTCCTAAACAATCGAGAAGAACAATATAAAAAATAAACTAAATTTATTCATCACATTAATCGAAAGAACTATAAAGCACAAAACTATTGGAATCTCATTTCTCGAGTCAAAAATTACCCTCAATCACATCTAGGTTTAGTTATCCATAAAGTAATTACAAATAGCCATTGAAATCTTACAATACGTGGAAAACATAAAGATTAAAAAAGATAGAAAACTTATTGATGAGAAGAACAAAAGATTGAGTCTTCAATGTTAAAGGGTCTTCCTCTTCTTCTTCTCCAAAACTCCAAAATCGCCCTCCTTCAAACCAGATTTTTCTTCCCCTTCTTTGGTCGATTTTCCCCCAAAAAATTTACCCTAGAAATGGTCTCCAAGGTGTATTTTATAGTGTAGAGAGGTATGGAGACGGGTCGGGTTGAAATGGGTCGAGAAATTTTATATTAAGAAATTGCGAGTTTTTCCCGAGTTCTGCTCCAGATTTGTGCTGTGCGTACGCATAGCTTTTTATGTGCGTACGCACAATGAACTCAATTTATCTTCAGTCGCTGGCTTTGACGGGTATGCGTACGCACGGTCTGCAGGCAAATTCTATGTCAGCTTCAATTTCTTCCTGGTTTTTCACACGATTTCACCCCTCTTTCCACATTTCTTCATATGAACACTCATGGTTTTGCTCGTCGAACTTAGGCATTCTTGCATCACAATTGTTTTGCCTCTTTTCTCGCTCAAATCCTTCACATTAATACTCAACTCGGGTTTTCGCCTAAAAATTAAAATTAACTAAATTAAGCGACGAAATAAAATTGAAAACCAAACAAATATTGAAAGTTAAAAGATAAAATAAGTGCGAATCCCGCATTTATCAGATAGCCTGTGACCAAATAGTATAAAATTGACCTTAATATATTTAATTAATGAAATCTATTGTTCATTAATTATTTCATAAATAAAATTTATTTAATATATGATTTTCGAAGTTTTAATCATTGTTTCTTAATTTTGTAATGGCCAATACTTAATGTGTTAGATATGAAATTTTTTCGTGTAGAATATTGATTTGTTGGGCCCTTGTAATTTTCAGCAAAGCAAAAGCGTCGGACGACGAAACTATAACCTTATTAATTATTAATCAATCTAGTACTCATATGATGATGTTCAAGTTTAACTTGAATTTTCTTTAATCTAATTTGAAGCTGTGACTTAATTATCAATGGCAAACCAAACTAAAATGTTTTATTGTTGGAGATTTTGGGGTTCATGGTCGTCCCCTTTTTGCAAGTACATTCAAAATGTTGTTTGTAAAATGGATTTAAGTGATTTCTTTAACAAATCGAACTTATCAACCATATCAAAATTGGATAGAGTAACGACAAGAAATTCAATAAGACACCAACAAAAAATGGAAGTTAAAACACCAATGAAAATGGATATAAAGTCGAAGCAATAGTTGAACTCTTTGTCTTGAAGTCAATTTTGCTCCGTAACGGTATCTATGGATGATGGTAATCAACTCTCAAAATACGACGACTACATTCTTTTGTTTGTAGAACCCCAAAACACAAGAACAATGAATCAAAAGATGGTTTTTGTACTCCTTTCTATTGAAATGAAAATAGATTTTTTTTAATGCAAAATTTCGGCTAAGGAAATATGATTCTATATTATGCTATGATCGCATTTGATTGGGATAAAGTAAAGGATGTCCAAAGAGTCTTATTTATAGAAGATGAGAGTTTGTGAATGGAGAGTCATGCCCCAAAACTCAGCAACCTTTATCAAGAGTCATATCTTTTGTCATCGCTTGCCTGTTTAGCAGAGAGTTTGTTGCTCGCCTGGTGTTGGGTTGTTGCTAAAGCTACACTCGTAGGTGCTGAAAATTTGATTTTTCCTCCATTTTTGGATAACAATTTCTCATTAATCAAGAATTTGTTTTTAGATTCCAAATATACCACAATCATCTATTCGACGAGTAAATCAAGTTAATCTATTTATTATCATAATAGATCAAGTCCGAATATTTGATCGAAATTGACATGAAAGTCACTATTCACATTTTTCATGGTTTCATACTTGAACTTTAAATAAAAAAAAAAAAAAAACCAAATTTAAACATAAAATGGGATTTGATTGAAGGTATTTGAATGATTAAAAAGCGTATTTCAAACACTTTCACATTGTTTTCATATTTAGACAATGTAAATTTGACGCAACATAAATAATGATTGAGAAATAGAACTATATACAAAAAGTGTGGGCTCCAAAAAATTGCAAATAAATAGGGTTGGACAAAACCCGCGAATCGAACTCGATCCGAACTGAATCGAATAGAGTGACTCTTCTTAAGTTAAATAGCCGAATGGTATCTGAATTGAGATTCGATGGGTTCGATTCGGTTCTCGATTTTAGTCCAAGAAATGAATTTGAATAAAAATCAAATATTCTTAATTTTTTTTTATCTTAAATAAGTCAAATTATTATTATTTTTTTCTAAATGAATTTGCTAATTAATTAATATAGCCCAAACCTAAATTATGATTTTCATATTTCTATTTTTTTTAAAGCCCAAGCCCAAGCCTAATATAATCAAATTGACCTAAATTTTATCTAAATATATTATTTTATCGTAGTGCCGTTTCTATCGTTCTGGGACGAATCGAATTGAAAACTCGGCTACGTCTCTCTTCATTATTGTGAATTTGTTATCTTCATCTTTATGTGATTTTAACAGTTAAATTTTATGTACAACTCAACAAAGAAAGTGGCAAAAAGATATCAGGATTGGACTAAATTATTTTGTAAGAGTTAAAATTGAACATGTCATTAGTTAAATTAATATAGCGTTGTTGTAAATATTAAAAAAAATTAATTATTGTATGCAACTCGGGAACCAAATGATACTGAACAGACTTGAACCAAACGAAATCGAACTCGAACGACTCCATAATTAAATTTGGACCCGACGATTTTCCTTACTAAATACTCGAAAGTTCGAATTTGGTTTGATTCTCTTTATAATTGAATCTCGAATCAGATCATGTCAAACCCTACAAATAAAATAATTTTGTAGAAGAAAATGTGGGCATGACGGCGTTGTTTGCTAATTATTGTTTCCTTTGCATGTAGCGTTGAATTTGTTTTCATTTAGCCCCTATTTGGTACCCATTCTCATTTTCATTTTCATTTTCAATCACACATTCTTCAATAAAATAATATTTTCCATCACATCAATAACTTTTCCTTCTTTTTCAACTACATATTCACCATCACATCAACCCAAAAAATACATTTTCTCCAACAAAATGGGTATCAAACAAGCCCTTAATTGAAGCTGAAATTTTATGACTTTTTTGATTGGATAAATTTCTCCATTTCTTGCTCCGGAAGATTAAGGTTTAAAAATGCCATTTACCTTTATAATAAATAACTATTCTATACCATTACGTCTATGACATCGGTTTCAGATTAATCAATTTTTAATGATATATTTCATTCCATTAAATTATTAGGGAAGTCAAACATTGAATTCTGATCTCCATTTAGAGTGTGTTTGATAGGTATTATTTGGAAAAAATGCATTTTGGAATAGTGATATGATGAGAAATGTGTGGTTGAAAAAGAAGGAAAAGTTATTGATGTGATAAAAAATATTATTTTATTGAAGAATGTGTGGTTGAAAATGAGTAGAAGAATGAGAATGAGAATTAAAATAGGAATCAAACGGGCCTTATTCTATTTTGTTGACTAATAGTTCTGCTGTACAAAATTGATTACAAATTTACAATTATTTCAAGAATTCAAACTGTCAAAAGTAGTTATGCTTTACAAATAAAAAAGATCAAGAAAATAAGAAGATTTTTTTAGGCAAAAAAGAAATAGAAAATAGCAAGGAATCATTTTCTAGTTTTTTTTTTATGTAAGTTGACATTAAGAGGAATTTTTTTTTTTTTTTATTTGGTGTAATATTATTTTAAAAAAGAATGTGTGGTTGAAAATGCGTACGGTAGAAAAATAATGTGATAGAATGTAAAATAATGGATGACAAACAGGAGCTATAATTTCAATAGATAAACAAGTGCAATTTCTTCTCTTATTAAACACTTTTGATGGTCGTGGGAGCTACGTTGCTTATTTAAACTTTGACTTTAGACACAATCTCTTTAATCGACGGATTTGAGACTAAGCCTCCGTTTGATTCCTATTTTTTCACAATAAAAATGAAAAATATGATCGTTATCCATCATATTCAACCACCATATTTGACTTTACATTTCTTGTGTGGGGCCCATAACGGCTATATTTTTCATTCTCATTTTACAAAAAATGTATATCAAACGGGACCTGAGAGCATCCACTATCCATGTAAATAGAAAATTTTCCTTCTTTTCAATCAAATATTCTTTAAAAAAAAAAAAAAAATACTATCCCACCAATTATAATTTAAAATAATGGAGGCGTTGACTCTTCCGTTACAAAGTTTTGAGTTTCCCATATTGTTTAAAGTTTTTGAAAATTCCCATATTGATTGGCCGACAGTTTTTGAAAATTCACACCTTTGACCAAAAGATGAGCTGTTTTTAAAATTTTAAATTCTCATGTACATATGCTTGCTCATCAAGCAAGCCTTTTTTAAACTCTATAAAGAGTTTGCTTTCCCATTTTTGCGGTATTGAGAAGCCCTGCCCAGATCCCTTTATCAACCTTTTAAGTAAGTTTTCAGCTGCTTATGTAGGAATTAAATTTTAATTTTTGCTTCCCAACATTTGGAAGTATTTTTTGAAGATAAAAGTGATGATTTCCGTATCTCCACGTTTCTTACTGTCTTGTCTTCACGGGACCCGTTAGTTAAGCTTATGTTTTCAACATCTGTGTGCAAGGGAATGCGTATTATCGACGTCTCCCTGTTTTGGGTCAAATTAAAATGAGATCCTATATTCTATTCTGTTTCTATGCTGCAACACAGCGTTGTCATCTTTAAAATGTTAATTAATTTAAGGCACGTGACCTTGTCAATCACTCATTTGTAACATGACTCCCTCATTTTCTTCTTCTCGGCATGTCTTTTCCTCATTGGATAACGATCTCATGCTTCAACAATTTCAGCTTCACAACTCTATTGATTTTATTTAGTTCATAATTATTTTCCGTAGACTTACAGCTGCTCCTGCTCGAACAAGCTAGGAGGAGTTAATACCATGGCGGTAGAGAATAGTGAAGGCGAGTCCTCCACCTCAGGCTCAGGAAGTCGTGAAGGCCAAAAGGACTTGCCCAAAGAGCCCACGAATTCGATTCCATTTTACGAGCTATTCACGTTTGCTGATTCCAAGGACAAAATCTTGATGATTGTTGGTACAATTGGTGCCATTGGAAATGGATTGTGCCTGCCTCTTATGACAATTCTTTTTGGAGAATTGATCGATTCTTTTGGACAAACCCAAACTGCAAACATTGTTTCGGTTGTTTCAAAGGTAAATGGAAGTCTTTCATTTTCATAAATTATTTTTTTATGCTTTAACTGATATCATCGAATGTTTCTACTGCTGTGATGTCCATAGTTCCACAAGTAAAAATATTCTCTTATTTTATCACATTTTAGGTGGCACTAAAGTTTGTGTATTTGGCTTTGGGATGTGGTGTAGCGGCATTTCTCCGTAAGAATTCCTAACCAGATTGAATGCAAACAGATTAGTATGTTAGTATCTATTTTGAAATTTTAGCACTAACATTGGTTTTGTCTTTTGGTGTCTCCTAGAGGTGGCTTTCTGGATGATTACCGGGGAGAGACAGGCTGCAAGAATCAGAAGTCTTTATTTGAAAACTATATTGAGACAAGATGTTGCTTTCTTTGATAAGGAAACAAATACGGGAGAAGTTGTTGGAAGGATGTCTGGTGACACCGTTCTCATTCAAGATGCAATGGGCGAGAAGGTATTACTTCTTGAACATTATGTTGTTAATTATCAATCCCAGCCAAGAAACTCAAGCATGTTTCCAATGCTAACGTTTTTAGTTATCTACATCTTACTGCAGGTTGGAAAGTTTATACAGCTGGTCTCAACATTTTTCGGAGGCTTTGTGATTGCCTTCATTCAAGGATGGCTTCTTACCCTTGTCATGTTAACTTCTATTCCTCTGCTCGTAATATCTGGTGCAGTTATGTCCATTGTCTTATCCAAAATGGCGTCTCGTGGCCAAAATGCATATGCTAAAGCGGCAATTGTGGTTGAACAGACAATTGGCTCCATCAGAACGGTATGCCAATAGCATAGGATTTAGTTTGTTCCTTTGCAAAAAGTAAAAATTTATGATTAAGCATAGACGTCTAGCTTAGCTCCTTAGTTTTCCTTTGTATAATTAAATTACTAGTTTGATTTCAATCCAGGTTGCCTCATTTACTGGGGAAAAGCAAGCCGTGGCTGATTATGACAAGTCTCTTGCGGAGGCTTACAAATCAGGTATAAATGAAGGGTGGGCTAGTGGGTTAGGTCTTGGATCCGTTATGTTCATCGTATTCTGCAGTTACGCTTTAGCTATTTGGTTTGGTGCAAAGATGATCTTGGAGAAGGGTTATACTGGGGGTGACGTGCTCAATGTAATTGTTGCAGTATTAACTGGTTCCATGTGAGTTAAGCATTCAAATTTCATCTAAAACTATGCATGTTGTTGCTCTACATTGTTTCTAATGACTTGTTTTGAATCTGAATTATGAGATATGCCGTTTCAGGTCTCTAGGACAGGCATCTCCCTGCATGAGTGCATTTGCTGCAGGTCAAGCTGCGGCCTTCAAGATGTTTGAGGCTATAAATAGGAAACCAGAGATAGATGCATATGATACCAGAGGAAAGGTACTGGACGATATTTGTGGAGATATAGAATTGAGAGATGTCTATTTTAGTTATCCAGCAAGACCAAATGAAGAAATATTCAAAGGATTCTCTCTATTTATCCCTAGTGGCACAACTGCAGCTTTGGTTGGACAGAGTGGAAGCG
Organism: Osmanthus fragrans; assembly: GCA_019395295.1. Classification (NCBI taxonomy): domain Eukaryota; kingdom Viridiplantae; phylum Streptophyta; class Magnoliopsida; order Lamiales; family Oleaceae; genus Osmanthus; species Osmanthus fragrans. The sequence goes on along the minus strand of CM033350.1, from coordinate 14,909 downwards.
GGAAATCAACTGTGATTAGTTTGATAGAGAGATTTTATGATCCACATGCTGGTGAAGTTCTGATTGATGGAATTAATCTCAAAGAATTCCAGCTCAAGTGGATTAGGTCAAAAATAGGTCTTGTCAGCCAAGAACCTGTGCTTTTCACAGCCAGCATCAAGGACAATATTGCATATGGGAAAGACGGTGCAACCCATGAAGAGATTAGAGCTGCAGCTGAGCTAGCAAATGCTTCTAAATTCATCGATAAATTACCCAAGGTTCATCCTTCTAGTAAATTTAATTCCTAGACTTTGTCAATTTGAATTGACATATGTACTCCTGAGTCTAACAAAACTGAATTAACATGTCTTGACTGCATATATTCTCTTGGCTTCCTAAATTTAGGAGTAAGTGTATTGCTTCTTACCATTAAATATTAAATTTCGTACAGGGACTTGATACCATGGTTGGTGAACATGGAACTCAGCTTTCTGGTGGTCAGAAGCAAAGAGTTGCCATAGCCAGAGCAATCCTAAAAGATCCTCGAATTTTACTTTTAGACGAGGCAACAAGTGCTTTAGACGCAGAATCTGAGCTAATTGTTCAAGAGGCTTTGGACAGGATAATGATAAACAGAACGACCGTCATTGTTGCACATCGTTTGAGCACTGTTAGGAATGCCAATATAATTGCAGTCATTCACCAAGGAAAGATGGTTGAAAAAGGTATACTCCAAAATTTAAACAGATTTCATATTCTGTTTTTACTGCTTTTCTTGGGGAAAACCATTAGTGCATAACAATTATATAATTGTTCTCAATAAATCACGTTTACTTAATTGCAAAAGATTTCAAAATACATCATACAGTGATATCATTGGGGGAAGTTATTGCCCCTGCTCATTATGAAAAAGAAAACCATATTAATTGGAACAACTTCTTTTGAACGGTGCAGGCACACATTTTGACCTACTCCAGGATTCTGAAGGAGCATATTCGCAGCTCATACGCTTGCAAGACATTAATGAAGATTCTGATCAACACGTTGATGACAAAGACAAGTCTGACATCACTCTGAAATCTGGTAGGCAATCAAGTCAAAGAATGTCATTTCAGCGTTCAATCAGCCGGGGTTCCTCTGGAGCTGGAAATAGCAGTCGCCATTCATTGTCAGTTACATTTGGCCTACCTACAGCACTTAGTGTCCCAGAAACTGAATTAGCAGTTACAGATGCGACTTCTCAGAGAACATCAGGAAAGCCTCCAAAAGTCCCAATTCGACGCCTTGCCTATCTCAATAAGCCTGAGGTACCAGTTCTGATATTTGGAGCTATATCTGCTATTGTAAATGGTGCTATAATGCCAATTTTTGGTATACTACTTTCCAGTGTAATCAAAACATTCTTTGAGACACCGCATAAATTAAGAAAAGATTCCAAATTTTGGGCCCTAATGTTTGTGGTGCTTGGAGCTGTATCATTAGTTGCATATCCAGCAAGAACATATCTTTTTGGTGTGGCTGGGAATAAGTTGATAAGGAGAATTAGATTGTTGTGCTTTGAGAAGGTGGTTAACATGGAAGTTGGTTGGTTTGATGAGCCTGAACACTCAAGTGGAGTAATTGGCGCAAGGCTCTCAGCTGATGCTGCTACAGTTCGCGCTTTAGTTGGTGATGCACTTGCACAGATCGTGCAAGACACTGCTGCTGCAATTGTGGGACTGGGTATAGCTTTTGAAGCAAGTTGGCAGTTGGCACTTATCATTCTTGTTATGATTCCTTTGATAGGATTGAATGGATATGTACAGATCAAGTTCATGAAGGGGTTCAGTGCAGATGCAAAGGTTTGTATCCAATCTGACAATCATTTATTTTTTGGGATCCTATCTTCTAAAACTTTCTAGATAAATAGTAAGCCATGAAAAAGATCAGTTATCTTTAAAAAGTAGTAAATTAATTATGTGAATAATAAGCATTTGCTCATTTGAGGAAACAAACTTTAGAAGATACTATAACTTCCTGAAACCTATTTTTTACAATGTTCTTTCTCATTGTTCTAAATGGCTGCAGGCAATGTATGAGGAAGCAAGTCAAGTTGCAAATGATGCAGTTGGAAGTATCAGAACAGTTGCTTCCTTCTGTGCAGAAGAAAAGGTGATGAATATGTACAAACAGAAGTGTGAAGGCCCTATGAGAAATGGGGATAAGACAAGGATTGATTAGCGGGATAGGTTTTGGTCTATCTTTTTCCTTGCTGTTTTTGGTATATGCTACCAGCTTTTATGCAGGAGCTCGACTTGTTGAGGATGGAAAAACAACATTTTCAAATGTCTTCCGTGTATGTCTGTTCTCCACCTCTGTATTGAATTTCTTATGTGATGGTGAGAATGCAGAACATATAAATTGACAGGAATTCTAAAATTTATATATGTTACAGGTTTTCTTTGCGCTAACCATGGCGGCAATAGCAATCTCTCAATCGAGCTCTTTTGCGCCAGATTCAAGCAAAGCCAAGACAGCTGCTGCTTCTATATTTGCTATGCTCGACAGGAAATCTAAGATTGATCCAAGCGACGAGGCTGGCATGACACTTGAAAGTGTCAAGGGAGATATTGAACTGAAACACGTGGGCTTCAAGTATCCAACCAGGCCGGATATTCAGATTTTCCGGGACCTTTCCTTGGCAATTCACAGTGGCAAGGTGACGTGACCTTTTATAGCCCTTATTTCTATTTTAAATAATTTTTCACCTGAGAAAACAGTAAATACCTGTTTGTAGCGCAATATCACACAAGCTGAGTCCTAACGTTGTTATGGGTGGGTCTAATGTTTCAGACAATCGCTCTGGTTGGAGAGAGTGGAAGTGGGAAATCAACGGTGATCTCGTTACTGCAAAGATTTTATGATCCTGATTCGGGTCATATTACACTTGATGGAATTGAGATTCAAAAGTTCCAACTCAGGTGGTTAAGGCTGCAGATGGGGCTTGTGAGCCAGGAGCCAGTTCTGTTTAATGATACAATCCGAGCCAATATTGCATATGGAAAGGAAGGAAATGCAACCGAGGCAGAAATCATTGCCGCATCAGAGCTAGCCAATGCCCACAAATTCATTAGTGGGTTGCAACAGGTACAGAATTCATAATCGTTATTCCTATGGAATAGTTATGAATTATTTAAAATTGATAATTTTGACGTTATAGTACTAAATCAATGCAGGGATATGATACTATAGTGGGAGAGCGAGGGGTTCAATTGTCAGGAGGACAGAAACAACGAGTAGCCATTGCACGGGCTATTATAAAAAGTCCAAAGATAATACTACTGGACGAGGCGACTAGTGCCTTGGATGCTGAGTCTGAGAGGATAGTTCAAGATGCACTTGATCGAGTAATGTTGAATAGGACTACAGTTATTGTAGCACATAGGTTATCAACAATCAAGGGAGCAGATTTAATTGCTGTGGTTAAAAATGGAGTTATAGTGGAGAAAGGTAAGCATGGAACTCTGAACAACGTTAAAGATGGTGTCTACGCGTCACTGGTTGCCCTTCATATGAGTGCTTCGTCTTAATATAATAACCAACGCCGTTTATGGTTCAATTTCTGAAAAATATGATATGAATTGTTTTTATGTCACTTAGTAAAAGAAGGTGCCGGACATGAAGTCAATTTTGTAATGTTTCTAATTGATTATGCATTTTTGGCAACTGCAAAGTCACCTGTGAACTCCTCAATCTAAGATCAGAAATATTTATTTATGAATATGTAGTTGTTGATAGTTGGTGTTGAAGTTCTTGAACATATACATGCATTGTTTTGGGACACAAATGATTATATTACGCAATACCCTTTTATTTCTTGGTTTAACCTTACAACTTATACCTTTCAACATCGTCTCTATTCTCCATTTTCTCCAACCAATTCCCATAACTATTCTTTTGTTTACATTACTAATATAACATCAAAATAAATAAAAACTTATCAAGATTTAAACATTCTGGAGCATTAAGTTGAATGACTAAAAAACCTATGTGAATGGCTTAATAACTAAATTGTCAAAACTAACTAATAATGATACAAAATGTCGACTTTTTAGGTATATTGAAAATATAAAATAATAATTTATTAAATACGTAAAATTGGAAAACATCGCCTGTCCCAGCCTGAGGACATGCTCAAAAACAGGGGTGCCTATTGGAGGGGGCTGTCACAATTCTATTTTTCTGAAAATTTGCATCTAAAGTTGCTTGCTTTATTGAAACTGAATCCAACTTTATCTCTAATTTTGTACAATTCATACAATATTTGTTATATTTATTTTCCATTTTCATAAAGAGTAATTATTTAATGTTACTATACTTGAAATGTTTCTTTTGAAAAAATTGTTGTTAAAATACAAATATCACTTAAATCATGATTATTCTTGAAAAGCATTTTGATTCTTGAATAATCACTTCATCCCACTAAACTAGTAATTTTTCTGGAATGTTATTTTATCTCGGTTTTACTGTATCGTATGTGTCAGTATGAATCCCATAGCACCATGGATGTCAATATTACAATTAAAAAAAATAATAGATCTTTCTCAAAGGCTGAGAACTTAAAATTAGATTGTTGATGCATTTTATTTATGACAAGATCTATTATTTATTTGTGAAGTAGTTGATTTCATAAGCTAAAGTGTAATAAACTTAAATGAACACATGACTGTTTTGTAATAGAACAAAACATTGGAGGCCGATTTGAGATATTCCACATGGATATGAGTGCTAGTGATTATTTATAACGTTCTATAGTGAAATTGATCCTTTAATTTGAGGTCATCATAGTACCTTATGTAGGGACAATCATACTTTGGTGATATTAGATGTTGCTCTGCTAAGAGTCACTAATACGACATAGTTTCGAGCATGTCAAGAATTATATGAAGGTTGTAAATAATGAATAGATGATTCGTCACTCTTATGTAGTAAGAGATAATAATCTACATTTCATTCAATTAAATTGATAAAGAAATTTTTGACTAAGGTGTACTCATAAGTCGAAAGGTGTACTCATAGTGTGATGAAGGATATGATCGATAATCAAGATTGACATATTTCATATCTCGTAATCGATCGTATTATATTGAGGAACGGATTATAGTTTTATAGTAAACGAATAAGTTTGATTTTGTTATACCACGTGATATTTTTCTTCACATGTGTTGCATGATACATTGTTAGGTGTTAATTTGGGACGATGAACGTGAATTAATTAATCTAAATGAATTAATGATAAATTAAAATTGGTGTTCTAATTTATCTTATTTTAATTAGATCAAAATAATAATTCACGTCGTTAGACATTGTGATCGAGAACCTAATGAGTCACACACAAAAGGAGACAGTTTCTTTCTAAACATAAAAAAGATTCTTAGTGGAAATTGAAATAGTATTTGAATTTCGCTGTACATATTAAGTAAATTCTCAACATTGATATCAGAGCATACTTTTTGTTTGCTAGAAATTGTTTTTGTATATTGGAACAATCAAAAGTTGATTATTGTTGTTTTTCATGTTTTTAGCTTATGAGAAAATTAATTTTTATCTTCAATTTTTGTTTAAAAAAGAAAATAATTTTTGGGTTAAACATGGATTGGAGAAGATGGACGGCAGCACTGTAGACGATAGCAACCGTTGTGGCGACGGCACTACACGGGGCGGGAGCGACGAGTTCTCTTTGCAACAATAGCGCAGGCCGTCGCTCGCGAAGCGATGTGCACAACTTCTTTAACACAGCTATGACATGCATCTCTGCATATCACAGCGCGCGTACGTCACCGCTGTCGATATTCTTTAAGGTTCGGGTGTGAAGATTGGAGGCGGGGTGTCTAATGCAATTTGGGAGATTACAGGCCCTACTTGCAATTTTATTTTAAGGGTCAAACTATAAATTTTAAAACTAGGGCTTGTTTGTAATTTTCGAAATTTAGGGGCTCTATTAATAATTTCTAAATCAGTCAGATTGCAATATTCAAAAGGGTTTGAACATAATTTTTGAGATGATTTTAAATTTGATTTTTAAAAGGATTTTGATCCACTTGAAATTTATTTTAAATTGACGACTTTTATATTATAGTTAAAATTATATTTTGACTTTAATATTAAACTTTGATTCTAAATTGAATTTTATTTTATTTAGGAGTTTTATCTTATTAATTCAATTAGAGTTCGACTCTAATTTGATATTTAATTAGAATTTAATTTTAATTAAATTATCTCACCCTAACTATATTCTTAAAATTAGAGTTGGAGTTTAATTTGACATTTAATGAGAATTAGAATTTAATTAAATTGTCCAACCCTAGTTTTTTTTCATCGAATTTGAGTTGAACTCCAATTTGGTATTTAATTAGAATTTAGTTTTAATTAAATAATTCTGTCATATAATTTTGGAATTGGAGTTGGACTCTAATGTGGTATTTAATTAAAATTTGAATTTAATTAAATAATCCCGCTAATTAAATGAATTGATTAATTTGTGTAATTAATTATTTAATCATTCTGGTCAATTTATCTAAATTAGTTTTGATGACCTTAATTGTTAAAAACTTGAAACGTATTTGCATATAATATTAGATATTATATAGGAAAATATTTATACGATGAATGTTTTATGGACTCGATTATGTACATGTGTTAAATGGTTCGTTTTATTCTTATTGTATTTTGGGCATGTGAGCTCTTATTTATTTTGGACATGTAAGTCCGTTGTAATTGTTATGGGCCTACGTGTTCAATTAGTTAGGCCTACGAGCCAACTAGTATAGAACACATGTTACAATTGAACCAATTGAAAATGCACGAAGAGGAGGAGACCATAGAGATGAAGTATTATATGATTCAAATTTATTTTTTTGTTGAGTATACTCAAGACGATAAATTCTAGATGCATGTTAAGTTAACATATAAAATGTGTGAAGACAAAGAGTTGTCAGCTTAATGATTTGAAAGTTGTATGTAGATACAATTGATAGTAGTATCTACTCAAATATTTTATTAAGGCTTGTTGAGTACACTCAAAGTCTCAATATAACAAATGAAATCTCAGCCCACTGTGAGTCAAGTATGGATTCCATAAATTTATGTGAAAGGGTCATAAATTTAAGTTATACAGTGGGATTATAATTAATTAATAAAAGACCACGCTAAATTAATTGATGCATTTTATATATAATTATTTTACTTTTCGTCATTTACGTTTATTGAACTATGATAACCATATATGTTTGAGAAGCATATTGGATGCCAACAATCAAGTTATATTTTCTTGATTGGCACAGCAGTCTGAGAATTGTTCTCATGCATGAGAAAATTGGTTATGTCATTGTGTAGCATTTTCCAGAAATACCTGTTGATAACTTGACTAAGGAAGATGTGACTGATAT
>CM033349.1:29240723-29388595 GCA_019395295.1 Osmanthus fragrans | reverse complement strand
GATTTCAAACTGCCACATTACATTTTAAACAGGGTTAGAGGATTTTGATTGCAAGTTAAATGTATAGCTCTTCTCTTAAGTTGAACCAAATAGTTGGATCATGCCAAGCGGATAAAATTTGAAAATATTTTGAATATGAAGATAGTTGGAAAGATTGCAGGATTTCTACAGTAAAAAAAAAAAAAAAAAGCAAAAGGGAAGAGAAATCTTTTTCCCACATGTAACTAGCACCTAAAAAGTGAAACTGGATTCAGATTTTCATTATTTCCTTCGTTTAAAATATAGTAGATTACTAAAAGTGGAAAGAATAACAAAGAGTTAAAACAGTAAAGGGCAATAAAGTTATCAGGGCAATACGTAAATATTTCAGAAGGTAACTAGTTCATGCTTGGTGCATCAATAGCATTAACAGTTAGGCAAGGAACAAAAAAATCTTTCATGTGCAATACATTTGATTTTATGGTGTATTTATTTTGCTTTTCTTATTCTGGTGTAACTTTGTTATGCCATTTATCATTACCTGTATATCTGCATAAGAAAAATCTTCAGCTAGGTTGGATCTGAAGAAATAATCTTCAATAAAAACCTGCACATTCATTTTCCAAGTAGATCACATGAATTTCTTGTATACCATTGGTAAACAAGATAGTACAGACACAGAGAAAAAAATGACAATGGAAAGTTCACAAAGTCCACGGGTCATATTATTTTCTTGATATGTTGTTGACTTGTTTCCGAATGGCAGTAGTTGGTCTAGAATATTATTTAGTGATCAGCTATTATATACACTTGGTTTCACATTCAGATTTCAGGTCTTTGTTTTATTATAATTCTTTTAACTCAGCAAATAAATGTGTAATTTCTTATTCTAATTAAGTGTATCATCATCAAGAAATTATAGCGTAATGTATTTTTCCCTCGCTCGGATTCTTTTTTTTCTCTCTTCTTGCGAGCTTCCTTTTTCTACAATTTCAACAATGTAGCTCTTTCTTCGTACCCCTCCTTCACTCCCAACCCCCCAAAAGAATTGTATTCATAAACTGATAATGAATAATAAGTGCCACAATGTTTCCTACAACATAAGCAATATAAACAGCATGTGTCATAATTTCTGCAGTTATTAATGTCTATTGCCAAATTTACCAAAAAATTAACTAAAACCTGATTGTTTCAAGAGAAAATCATTCCTATGCCCTTTATAAATCCATATGCCCCAAATAATCAACATCCATCCCCAGTAAGAAATCCCTTGTATCAGGATCTCAACAATATGAGGAAGGGATATTGTTCAATAGCCGTGCAAAATTTTTTTCAAGGAGTAATCAGTTCATGCCAGGATCAGGAGGTAGTATTCAGTTGGAAGTGAAATCAGCATAGGTATTAAAAGAATCCTATCTAGTTTTTGCATGAAGAAAGAATGGGAGCAATGATTGATATGTATTATACCCATAAATCAATCCACTCCCAAGGGGGTTTGAAATCAGTCTTTTGATTTCAAATATTTTTTGTAGCAAGAAATGCCCAACTGGAACATAGATAAGATAACTGTCCCGAAAAGAGAATTGAACCAGACAAACCAAAACAGAGAATTGAATTTGTACGAGCACTGTCATAGGAAAATATGATATATTCCTCATAGAGATAAATGAATATTGAATTATTTACAAACATTTTCACACTAAAGGCAGTTCCAGAAATTACTTTTTATTTTTTTTTTTTTAATCAAGAAAACCTGTTGAGACAAAAACTATGAGATATACAAACCTTAGGCTTAGCAAAAAGGAGGACCTCACGATGAATGCCCGACAGCCACCAGTGATCCTGATCTTCAAGATGAAAACCATCACTCCATCGCCATTACTTGAACGGCAAGAGAAATCCCTCAGATCAGATCCACTTGGGATAACAAAAGTCTAGTGATCTCAAATTCAGCTGGTAAGATCTAGCTATCCTGACTGACATGACAAGAAAAAAAGTTTAGATAGAGAAAAGAAAAATTTAATTTGTTTTTTCTGATACTATAAACGAACCCAACACACAAGAAAATGTTTTAGAACAAAACATCTGAAATCTTCACAATACTCTGGAACCCATATAGCTTCTACAATACTAAAAAGAATAAGAGTAGTCAAAACACATATTGAAGTAGCAGGCAACTTCTAACAAACCCAAATGAAATTATAGAACAATTACATACATAAGAAAAAACTGGTGCTTATTGCAAAATTAATAGGCAAAAAAATGAAAGCACGTTGGTCCCCTTTTTTCCATGCAACTCGCCTATTTTCATGTGATCCACTGGTCAAGTACAATAAACTAGAAGAAGATGGAGATCCATAGAAGCTCTATATTTAAAGCCTTTCCCAATAACCATCGCTTCATCTTTTGCTGTCCTGATTGTCCCGTCTAACAACCTATTAAAGACGCAACAACCCTCTGTCTGATTCTTAACAGCAAACTAAATACAAAATCAACTTAAAGGGGAATTAATTTTAATTGAAGATAAAAACCTATGTATTTGCTTGTACCTATTCTCTTACAGGTAAATGGTAACTATGCAAATGTCTACAAGATATATCTGTAGTTGCTTGCAGTAGGGACAAAAAGAGATAGACTAACAAATGTAATATACATCAGATCAAGTGGCAGCTGCCTTTTGGTATAGTCTTTTAATCTTTCCGTATTACCCAAATTTTGTACCCAGTCTCCACAAATTCATAAATCTCAGTGGAAACTGGTAATTGCAGTCCTAAATTTTAGAAATGCTTAAAGATCTGTATGTTATCTACTTTATAGTACCGAAAGTTGGAGGTCTAAGAGCCCAGAAGATATCCACCCTAAACCTAAAAAACAAAGGAAAATCTGACCTTTAAGTTAACTAGAAACACCACGGAATGATTGGTTAGATTCCAACTCCCTATTCAGTGGCGCCACGTTTAAGTGAGATTTTGATGCATCGTCACAGCATTACATTTTAATAACTGACCAAGTAACTAGAAAATGACACACTTCGTGTAGCTTAAAAATAACAATTCCTTTTAAAAGGACTAAATCAATCTGCTTGTAGGTGAAACACCATTATGGCCACATCTCACATTGGAGACAAAAACCAAAACATGCAATGTTTAATATAATTGGTTCCTTGTCCTGTGTTGTGTCCGAGTTTTAATGCACAATTTTTTGTAGGTGTATGTCCTAACAACAAAAGGGTTTTGAATTTCTTCGCATTGTTAAATTTATCATTATCATCACAATAAATGAAAAAACTAATCAAAAATTCATTTTCACTTTGAGAACTATTCATTTTTACTCTTCAAAAGTGCTATTTCATTGACTTATGTTTTCTGATCAATGTTAGGGTTCATGATTTTAGGAATATATACTCTAAGGTTTTGATTCGTGCAATTACAATGTTGATAAGACAAAGGAATTTATCCCTCAAACAAGTTTGATACCTAACAGTGTGTAATTCTAATTGATAGCATGATATCATGGGACTTTCGTCCCACCTCTCTCCACTCATTTTGTCCATAGGAAAATTTACAACTACTACCTCTTGTCTGAGGATTTTCTAGGATTCATATATGCCTTGTATCTGTTAATGAGCTCCATTAGAGATCTATTGAGTATGAGTAAAAGGAAGCAATCCCACAGGATATGGTACTTACTAAGCCGTCAAAGCCTGAGTTTAGCAGATATTAACCCCTTATCTTCAACCACAATTGGCTAGGATAAAAGGTACTATTGATGGAAAGGGGAATATACAAAGTGATATGGGAAATTTAACAACAAAAATATACAAAGTGCTTAAGAAAATGCATGACGAACCTATATCCAATGGGGCGTCCATTTACCCATGCAAAGAAGGCAGAATCAACTGCTTTCAAAATGTAAAAATATCCTGCGACCTGCAAAGCACCATTAGATGCATTGCATGATATGGTTGACATCCAAATAAAATTATGATTATCAAATTGTGTGCTTAGAGAGAGGGTCTGATGGAGGAGAAGAAAATGAAATAAATGCCCAATTGTGTTGGTTTGCACAGCTAATGGCAGTTATTTTGTCATTTCGGGTTGCGAGGAATAGAATTCTACTGGGTCATTATCTTGCAACTATTTATATTCGTGTAGAGCAGTTAACCTATCTTCCTTATGTGCTACAGCAGCATGGTCAGTCAAGCTCTAATAGATGTGAAACAGAGTTGGATTCAAATTGTTTGTTTGATTTTGCTTGTACCTAAGAATGTCTTGCCCTCTAATCTTGTTATCTACTCTCTATAAATTACTTTTGGTTTTGAACGAAAAAAATGGCAAGCATTAACTTGACTTGTTCTGGAAATTTCATGATCAACTATTTAGTCCCGACATGTACCAATTAAAACTCACCTTCCCAGTCTTTAGGAATGTAAAAGTAAGTTCTGTAGCAACCAGTGGGATTGTCTTCAGGAACTCTGGGAGGATCCAATGGAAATGGATAAATGACATTTGTATAGATTGGAATATCAAATCCGTGCATCTGCCAATTGGATGGAACTGTTTCAATCACGGAAAAAGATGCATTAGAACCTATGAGCACTTGAAGATGTTTCTATGTAGAACCCCGAATTTTTCTAGTTGCGTTGCATATAATTTATTTGTCAATTAATAGAAATGTCATATCTAGTAAGTCTTTATGCAAGTCAATTTGTTATGCCTAATAGTTAATTTGTATCTATGTGATTTTTCCTTAATAGTTGAGGGATCAAAGTGGAAATAAACCAATACAGTTTTGGGAAAAGTAAAATAGCTATAAACGTAATTAATGATATTAATTATCACAAATCCAATTAAGGTTATTTGATTTTGACTAGGATGTTGATATTAATTATCACACATTAAATTAAGGCTATTTAATTTGACTAGGATGTTATATTAATTATCACACATTCAATTAAGGCTATTCAATTTGACTAGGATGTTGACATTAATTATCACACATTCAATTAAGGCTATTCTATTGACTAGTGTTAGAATAAGGAAATATCTTTATATTTAGTAGGTTATTATTATTGAATATTTAGCCATATTTAGATTTATTTGCTTTCCATATTTAGTTGTATTTCGATTCTATATAATAAAGAGAACCTCTCATTGAGAGGCACCGAGTATTATTGATTAAATCTTAACAACTAGGATGTTGATATTAATCATCATAAATTCAATTAAGGTTATTCAATTTGACTAAGACGTTTTGAAAGTTGATGATATGAATATATTATATTTATCTTAAACTAATTAGGCTTATCACCACACAGTTATTCAATTGAACTAGGATTTAAGTTTATGGTTTACTTAGAATTCAATTATTAATTAATTTAGGAAAACCATTCATGTTTCGACATGTCATGCAAGTATTGTATGTATTTGATATTTAATACAATTGAACTAATTAATTAGTCATTAACTACATAATCTAGGATAATAACTAATTGGTTATGATATAATCCTAATCCTAATCAAACTACCATAAGTTTACCTATAAATACCGAAGCCATGCACATATGTTTGCCACAAATTACCACGTAGCCATTCTCTCTCTCTCTCTCTCTCTCTCTCTCTCTCTCTATATATATATATATATATATCTCCATATTGTTAAGTCTTTGAATTCTGCAATAAACAATCTTGTTTCTACAATTTTGTTCTCCACATTAATTTTCGAAAGGTGAGGTGCTCAGTGCTATTAGTGATTTTTCCATATCTTTTCAAATATGTTGTTTTGTATGAATTTAAATACTTCAGATCAAGGCTCCTTCGGGAGAAATTATAATACATTTAAAAGCGTACACATGGGTATTAGTTCGCATTCACATCATTTTTACAGCACTTGCTAGAATTATCATTCATCACGGTGTGATAATTTCTCATTTTTATGTTGATAAGAGAATTTATGCATAATTTCATGTTTAATTTGAATATGGAGTAGCAAGCATCTCATTGCGTATAATTTGTTACACTCATCCTCCTCATTTACAAATTTCAGGTATAAATTAGCATACTGGACAGCGGTGGATGGATATGATATTGGACCAATGGATCCTCATCATGAAGTACTTTAATTTTTAGGAGCATTAGATTTTTTTAATAGCATTTGATTATTTTTTAGATTTAGACTCAATTGTGAGTAACATCATTATTCCAGTTAGTCCCATTTCAATCGCATGTTAAAAACTAGTGTTTATCAATATTTTTAATGCATGATATGATTCCAAAATGTTCCGCATATTTTAATATATATTTTTATTTAGTAGTCAATTTTTTATTGAATTTCTCGTTATATTAAAATTATTTATTTTAAGCACTTTAATAAATTCATGTTTGGTAACGCATCAAGTTGCTAGAATCTGGGGCGTAACATCCTATTTCAAGAAGCATGTATTTACAACCAAAGCCCAAGTTCTTTGTGTTCTCAATAATAATGTATAACTGTAATTCTAAGAAAAATAATGTGAATTATCGTTTTTTTAACTGGATAATGTAACACAATTACTCCTTTGACTTTGTCCTAGAGCACAGTACTGGTGGCATTAGTCAGCATGCAACACAAAAGAACCAAGCTAAGACAAGTGCACAGTTATTGAAGAGACAAGTATAAAAATAAGAAGTAACAAAAAAACAAGACCTGGTAAAGCATCCCATGAAGAATCTTGAAATGAGCTATCATAAAAATTAACAGGGCTACTACTGGAGATGGTGCCAGAAAGAATTTCCAATAGCCAGACAAAGATTTGACAAAAGGCAAGTCCTTGACCCAGTATGCAGCACAATCAAGGGCCTTAGCGACAGCATCATCATCCCAAACAGCTGATTTTGACACTAGTAAATCCACTTTGTTGCGCTTGTACCAATATCTTAGACAGCCTGAGCAATAACAATATTAAAATTTACAATTCTGAGCATCATCTGATAAAACAGTAGAAAAATTATAAAAGGAAGGATATAAGAATGGTCATTAATAAGAAAATTGATGGCATGTCATATTTGACCATTAAGAAGTAATTTTGTGCGTCATATTCTGAACTGAGCCTTAGAATTATATCTACAACCTAACTTGGTAGTGGAAATTTTCCTTTATGGACCCAAGTTAGATCTAAGAATAAATCAATATCCTTTACGATTAATATACTCTTCTTTAAGATACGAAGGGAAATAAGTTTTACGATTGATATTCGCCTCTTCAAGATACGTAGGGAAAGAAGTTTCAGTTTTAAAACATGAAAATGTATGGAGACCTGCTGATACACATAAATCAAAGCAAATTGAATAGTAATGAAGATATTTGTAAACTTGAATAATCCAGTTTGAAGTAGATGGAACTAGATAACTATCCTCTTTAAGAGAGAACTTCTAAAACCAATTTGCTTCATTAAAGAGAATTTATATGAGTAAAGCATATTCAGGACTTTGAATGTACATAGTTCGCTCCAGTGTTTGATAAGAACTAAAGAAAGTGACAATCACCTTCAACAGATTCGTGGCAGCGTAGTGGAACATGAGCATCTCTCTTATTCCACTTGATGAAGGATGGATCTTCCCATACCTTATGACCATTATTTGGAGGTATAACAAGTTGACTAACCACCGAAGCCATCTCTGTGAACTAGAAATAATTACTGAACCATAGAAGATATATCATTCAAACAGAAAAGGAAAGTACACTTTATCACAAAGAGACTGAAATAGATTAAGTTTATAATGTCAGTTGTGGGACCAAGAAATATGTGATTGATATTGATTGTTTGACTTTGATCAAGAGTAAAATCAGATTTTAATCTGAAACAAAGAGCACTTACTCTAACTTATTATCTACACATTCCATAAGCCCAAAACTTATAAGCACTTAAAAACACTGCCCAACAAAGATCAACGCACTCTACTCCTTGGAAGTGGGAAATCCACCATCTCAGTGCTTATCAAAATCGGAAGATAAATGCTATTAATTACGTGTTATTAATTCAACGAGGTAATTCCATCCCCTTTTCGCAGGTATCCTTCGGCAATCCCAAAAGCTTTATTCAAGAATGTTGACAAATTTTGACAATAACACACTTCAACTGGCACACATACAGCATAGATATTCAAAAGACTGTAGGTCTCTGTGTCTTTGCACATTTATATAAACATTTAAATTAGACACAGAACCTTAGATGTATTCTAGTTCCATTGGTGCTACTTCAGTCAATATATGTATTATATGCATTCATGAAATATATTTATATCCGTGCATCCACAGGATCAAAAAAAAAAATACACATAGTGTGTGCTTTTAGCTTTGCTGTGTGAGAGAGAACATACCAGTTGAGTTCAGTTCGGAAGTGGAGACAAAGAAGGAGAGTGGATCGATAACACGTTTGCAGATTATCTTAAAGATCGAGATAATCTAATTTGCATAAAGTGGAGACAAAGAAGGAGAGTGGATCGATAACACGTTTGCAGATTATCTTAAAGATCGAGATAATCTAATTTGCATAATGAAGTCATCAATTGTTCGAGACATTCTTATTTTGGTTCTCGAATTTATTTTTCTTTCAAAGCACTCTATTGTTTGTAGTTTGATGTCCACGAAAGTACCAAGTCTCCTTGGAGTTAACGACGGACACATGGAAAAGTTGGGTAAAAAGCATAGTACTCTAAAATTAATAATATCTCTTTCACCTAAAATTGTGTTGTTAAACTTAAGAAGCTACAAAGTCTCCACGATATGCAGATGAGTTTTAAAGTTACAAAGTCTCCAAGATAATATCTCTTCACCTAAAATTTAAATTTTTAAAGTCAAATGTTAATTTTAACTATAAAAATTACTTATTCATCACTTTATTTTGATTAAGTATAAGTCAAGCAAAAATAAATTAAACCCAAATAACTAATCTCGATAGTATTAGAACATCAATTTAGGAATAGGAAACTCATTAATCTAAATAAATGTAGAAACATGCCCATAAATCTAATTAAGCCCCATTTGATTTAGATAAAAAAAATTATACTTCTAATAGATTTTGATAAAAAATTATGAAAAAGAGAAGTTTGTGAGTCCATAAAATGTATAGTTAAAATTTACTGTTGACTTTTGAATTAAATTTCAATCAATTTTTTAGTTGAGCCAAACGGGGGTTGAATATATA
Organism: Osmanthus fragrans; assembly: GCA_019395295.1. Taxonomy (NCBI): domain Eukaryota; kingdom Viridiplantae; phylum Streptophyta; class Magnoliopsida; order Lamiales; family Oleaceae; genus Osmanthus; species Osmanthus fragrans. The sequence goes on along the minus strand of CM033349.1, from coordinate 29,379,432 downwards.
ATATGACTTTATGCCCTGGTTTGGATCCTTTTTATTAAAATTTATATTTTTCTAAGTCTCATTTTCAATCAAATATTACATCAACTTTTTTTAAAATATGAAAAATAATTTTTTTATCTAAACCAAACAAGAACTATGTGCAAGATTTATCACATTCTTGAGTAAATCTATCTATAGCAATAGTCTAACTATTGTAACATTTGCATGGATGTCAAAAGTTAAAACTAACAAAGGGATGATGTGTATTTTCACATCACTTAACAATTTCACGTCATTCAACTTACCCACCGCTTACCCAAATCTCAAACAAACAATACAAAGTCAGCTCGCTCAGCCCTATAAATCATGAAGAAGATCAACTATCGTTAGTATCTTTGAAATTGAACATGTTAACAATATGAGACTACCAATTAGACGAACGAGGTTCATCCAATTCTTGTATTTATTATGGATCCACAATTTGTTTTCCTTGTAAGGAAAATATTAGAGAACAAATTGTAGAAATTTATAATCACCAAAAAGGTCAGGTGGTGCTAGCATAACTGGAACAAGGTGATTGGGAAAACGATGATGATTGTATTAAGCAGTTGAAGAGATTTGAAGAGAACCAGTACCTTGAGTTACATGTACTTTTCTATGAATAACTTGTGAAGATTCTAAACAAAATTTCCAGAACATGCAAGAGGGTCTCAATATTATTAAAATTTATCTTGGCTTCAATTTCAAAGTTTGAAATTAACTTTTGGATTCCCTCATCTGGTGTCATGTGGATGGGCAACGGCGGCGACGATGACGGGGTTCCTTGAATTTGTTATTTTAGAAAAGGAATACAATTTTTTGTTAATAATTTTATTATAGAAATTGTAAATATACCATTTTACCCCCCATTTAATTTGTCAAGTTGAGTCAAACATTTTATTTCAGGTTGACTAACGGAATATTGGATGGAATCTGTTCAATGGACTACAACTGTCGTTAAAGTGAAAGGCTTGGGACTGCAGCCACCAAAATAAAAGGTTTAGATACAGTCTGCAAAAAATTGAAATGTTTGGGATCGATGGTGCAATTATCCCTTTAATTTATTTTTAGATATGCTCTATTCTGTTTGATCATTTAGGGAATATTCTTTAAATCCAACCTAATGCATCAAGCCCTTAACAGCAACAAAATTGGAGAAATCATAAAAAGAAGATAATTGTTTTCTATTAATGCATAAAGTAGAATTACTCATTTGGCTAAAGTAGAAAATAATGACTCGTGAGTAAGTTTTAAAATAAAAAATTAACTCTCTCTTACTGACAAAACACATTAACTACTTATAAGTAAGAAAATAAAATGTAAACCAAACACGTCATAATAATGAAATTTCAAAATGACCTCAAAAATCAATTTCTCTCTCTCTTAAACCGTCCAACCAACCATAGAATAGGAAAGTGACCAAAGAGCAATGAAATCAATGATGGGATGAAAGCAATTTAGCAAGGGCGGCCCCTACCCTTTATATATATATATATATAAATCCTCGAGTGAAACACGTTATAATTAGCTGTCAATGAAGTGGCATTTTGCCATAGATTACTATTAATTAGATCAATTGGTATTAGTTTTGTAGCATCTACCGTCTTAATCTTTCGGTTATCAATTCGTATTGATAATCTCAGCTAATAGTAATTACCTAGTGAACGGATTTAAAATATCAAACTAGATAACGTTTTAAAAGATGAACATAATAATTAAAAAAAAGTAGGATAAAATGGTACAATAATGATTTTAATTCGGCAAATTTCCCAAAAGATGGATGTTCAAAGTATTTCACCCGCCTAGGTTGGTAAATAGCTCATCAGTCACCAGCAAACAAACAGATGATACAGCTAGCCTACTTCCTCAAAAACAAAAGGTACACCTTTTAAGCTTAGCTTAAAATTTCCAACACCAACACAGCATGGAAGAGAGAACTCCAAATAGAAACACTAGATTGATAGCAGAAATTCAACCATAAATAATGTGAAGTCATACATACATCCATCCATCCATCATCTGGTGCAACCTTCCTTTCCAAGTTGAAAACATAACATGTCATTAATGAATGCCTAAGCGATTCACTGAACATCCACAAATCTAACTAGGATTTACAGCCAATATGTTATAATGACCCGCCTTTTCTTTCACCCTACTACCAGCCAGGAGTTCCAGCTTCGTCTGGAGCCGGAGTAGGACACTTGTTCCAACCTGAAGCTCCAGCTTCATCTCGAGCTTGACTACTGTCTGTGTTCCAGCCTTGAGTTTCAGATACATCTGCAGCTGGAGTACGTTCTGTGTTCCAGCCTGGAGTTCCAGCTTCATCTCGACGGCCTGTGTTCCAGCCTTGAGTCAAAGATTCGTCCGCTGCCGGAGTACGCTCCTGGCTCCAGCCCGGAGTTCCAGCTTCTTCTGGAGCTGGAGTATGACCCGGGCCCCAGCGTGGAGTCCCAGCTTCATCTGGAGCAGGAGTACGATCCCGTTTCCAGCCGGGATTTCTAGCTTCACCTGCAGCAGAACCACGATCCTTATTCCAGCCAGTACGAGCTTGCTGCCTTCTATAATACTTGGGAATAAAAGCTTCAGCCTTGTCGGGATACTTTTCCTTGAGGAAGTTCTCCACACATTTACGGTAGGAAAAATCTTGCTTGGCACCATCAACAGAAACTGCATAGAAGCACCTACTATCCTGGAAATCCTGGTGCCTATTAACCTGTTAAATCAAATCCTGAAATTAGCTTAAAACAAGCAGCTAAAAATAATTAGAAAAACAGAAAGGGAAAGAAGCAAGGCAGTCGACTGCAATGTTGCTTCAGTATACTTAAGAGACATATATAATGAGGGTACATCAATTAAAGAAACTATCTCAATCCCAAGCATGTTAAATATATGCAACAATTGTTTTTATTTTGTCTACAACAAAGAACGTGTAATTTGGCAAAAAATTTACTCAGAACTTAAAACAATACAACCACAAATGCACATGTTTGCAACTGTAAACAAGCTAGTGTGTGCATGAAATCATAGGCCATATCAAAATAGATTCAAGATCATTTTTTTCCTTTGAAAGACTTTGTGAGCACAAGTTTAGTGATGTCAATAATATCATAAACATTGAAAGCTCGTGACTGAAGAAGAAAGACCTAACGAATTATATATGAAACATTCCACAAAATATATATAACAGACATCTAACCGAATAATGCAGAACAAATTAGCGTACCATGATATGCTTTAATCCGGCTCCCATCTTTGCAGCTTTATCAGGATGATAATTCAACACATTATCCACCATGTATGATTGATCATCCCCTGATATAGGATCACCATCATTGTACCTTAACACAAAAGTTGGTTGGTTAGATTTCAGATTCATATTTTTTCAGTTTGCCCCAACAAGAAATCAAATCCCAAAATCTTAGTAAACGACTTAGTCAATGGTGCTCCACTATAGTAATTCGTCCCTTTTTTTCCTCTTCTTTTAAACCTTTTCAAGAGAATAACATGACGGAAGAAACTCATTCATAAAATTGAAAATAAATCCAAAAATGCGAATTTATTGTAACCTGAAAGAGATCAATGGGGGAATTTGTTTCACATGTGCACAAGCATTATTTCTACTCAATGGCAATAGTGGAATATTTATATCAACTCAGATAAATTTGTAAGAATTCTCCAGCCTATACTAACGATACTGTAAATTATGAGACAACAACAACGAAACACAATCTTATTTTTCAGTAAATATGAGTTCGGCTATATGAATTTTCTTTTCTACTCCGTTGGGTCTATCACTACATAATCTCATTAATCATGAAAAGGAAAACAATAATACAGCATATATTTTCCTTTGTTTTCATATCATTATTGCACAAAATGTCATCTCCAAAAGTACCAAAAACTGTAAATAATATTATAATTTGAAGTTGAGAATCAAATCAAGAAATTACCCTGTTTGGTTCATAATTCTTCTGATATTCTTCATAATTGCTTCAACATCTGAAAGAATGTCTTGTTCCTCCACGGTGAATAAATCCATGCGCTGCCTCGTCACTGTGAAGGTTCCAAGCGCACTGAAATCATCAGAAGAATCTTGTCTGCCAGCAGAGCGACCCCTACCTCTATTGTTCTTCCAGTCTCCACCGGAGCGACCCCTACCTCGTCCTCTGTTTGAATCTCCTCTACCAGCAAAAGGTCTACGAGGGGCAAAACCAGAGTCATTTGACTCTTTTGGACTGGGATTCCAATTACTGACAGGAGAATCTTTCTTTGCTTCCCTGGGAGATTGTGAATCAACCTTACCCCAGTCATTCGAAGAGCCCCAAGCATTAGAAGGCTTTGAGTGACTGCCTAGGCCAGCCACTTTAGCTTCCCATAGATTTTCATTTGAAGGCAACACGTCAATAGAGTCTCCATCAGCTGTAGAAATGAAGCGATCAGACTCTTTACCAATTTCATCGGATTTTGCAATTTTCTTACCCCAAGAAGGCCATGAACCTGATCCAGCTTGTCCACCATCAGAACCAATTGTGTCCCAATCTGTAGCCTGTGAAGAATCCTCCTGAGCTTTTACAGGGATAACATTTTCTGTCTGAGCTGCATCCTGGCCCCCGCTGGACTTATTATTATCCTTTTGTGTACTCGGAAAGGCCCAACTACTTTGGTCTTTCTTCTTATTCCAACCCATTTCATCTGACTCTCTGCCCCAGCCAAGCTGACTGCTTGACTTCGGTGTGCCAGCATTAGACAATGTATTTCGATCACCCCTTCCGCTCCAATCCTTATCACCAGAAGATCTGACCCAGTTGGACTGATTTTTTTGCTTTGTTGTACTTTCATTCAACCAATTATTCTGATCATCTTTTTCCTTCCAACCTTTTCCCTCAGAATCTTGCTTCTCACCCCAAGCTGAAAAGGATACTGACTGCTCTTCTTGAATCTGTGTAGGGCGACTATCTTCTGTATGAACATCCTTGCCCCAATTGAACTGACCACTAGATTTGGATGCATTTGCACTAGCCCAAGTACTTTTTTCAGCCTTTTCTGTACGATCCTTTTCAACAGAATCAACCTTTTTCCCCCAAGCAGACCTGTTATTCTTTGGAGAATCTTCTGATTCCTTTACAGAGAATGTATCATGCTTCTCACCTTTATCAAGACCCCAGCCAGAAGTAGTTGGGCTTTGGACTTTCTCAACTGCCTGCCCCCAACTACCATTCAAGTTAGCATCCTTCCCATCTTTCTCACTTTTATCAACACCCCAGCCAGGAGTCGAGCTTTGGACTTTCTCAACTGCCTGCCCCCAACTGCCATCCAAGTTAGCATCCTTCCCATCTTTCTCAACCCCCCAGCCAGAAAGTGTAGGACTTTCGGTTTTCTTTACCTGATCCCAACTACAACTATCTTTGTCAGTCATAGAAGATATCTGTACCCATTCATTCTCATCAGGAGCAAAATTATTGCCATCTTCAAATGTTGGCTTTTCAATACCAGAATCTCGAACTGGAGACAGGTCAAATTCCATATATTCATCTTCCTGATCCAAATAATCAATATCCTCGCCAAGGCAACTAGTGCCCATATCTTCCTTCTTGGAGCTGCTGCTCACCAAATGAAGAAAATCATAGACATTCAGTCCATTTTGTTGATTCAACTCAGCCTAGCAAAAAAATAGATTCAGACATTAGTCTCGTTGATTATTTCTAATGTAAACCACCAAAGAAAAAATTCAACACACTACCAAACAAATGCTTGTACCCCCCAAAAAGGAAAATAAAATGATATCAGGAATTAATAACAAGTGAACCCACCTTTCTAGTGTCCCAAAGAATTTCAAATGGCGATCCTGTGCCAACAGACACATGTTTTCCCCAGGAACAAGAGGCCACAATGCTTGTCAAAGCATCAACATGGCACTTTTCAGCAGCTCTTTCAAAGCATTTTCTTGGGGTCTGAAGCAGAGACAAGATAAAAGATACATCAGAAAGACAGATAACAAGAAATAGGAATGACACAATCAATATCACGAAACAGAAAATGTTCTTACAAACAGTGTAGCCTCTGTGAATGGTACTTGGAGATTAAGAGATCTTGACAATGATTTAATACCACCGGCGTTAAAACCAATCAGATTGCCACCACATGTCATGCTATTGGCCAACAAAAGAAGATGATCTTTCAACACGCCTTTTGTAACCATTGTCACTGATGTGGACAGACGCTATAAATTAAGACTAAAGGTTAACCTTTTGGATATAATAAAGAAATCTAAACAAGAGAAAACAAACAACCAAGATTAAAATTACTAGCCTGACCAAAGATTACATAGGTTATATTATTGCTACAAAACTCTAAAACTGACTTAACAACAAAAAACTACACAATTATGAATCTGCAGCTATTGCAATAACACTGATATGAACCTAGTTAGAGACAAACACAATTTCAAGCCATTGTTCTGGGACAAAGGCATCTACACTGAACAGTGATGTAGAAAGTAGAAACTACCATTCTCAAAGCTATTGAATTACAGTAGAAGAATAAACTGTAAAGCCACCTTTTTAACACAGAGACATGATGGCATCATCCGATTATACTTTTCCACAAGAATGCTAAATGCATCATTTGCAAAAGCGTAATTCGATCGGTAGAAATTTGGCTATGCAACATTCATGTGAAGAAAAAAACAAGATAGCTCTGAAAAGGCTATTTTAAATGGAGGCACGATAATAACACAGAAGATCCCAAGTTGTCAACGTAATGAAAGTGCGGCAGTTGATCAAGTACTAAATTTATTTATCTTCAAATATATAAGAATATATTTAATCAAAACTTCCTAAATTATTATTTGATAAATTTTATCACTATTATAGGTTGACTATTACATTTAGTAATATTCCAATATACTAAAATATAATTTTAATAAAATCTGAATGAAAAGTACTAAAATAGTATTCAATTACTTTATCACATAAAAACATCACAATGTCATTTTTCGTGATTTGATATTCTAATTCTATTATAAGCAATTTTCTCACTCCAGTAAGGGCACAATTTCCAAATGAAAGAAGGGTTCAAATAATGGAAAACTCTGCAAAATAGGATTTGCAAGAAAGTACCCAGCAGGACTCCAGCCCCACAACCATCTATCAGAAAAATAAGGCCTCAGAGAAATACTCTCAAGGGTGATAACAAGAAAGATAATTCTGGCAACCACTATCCCTTAAATCTCAATGAAACTGAAAATGCCAAGGAATGAAATTGTTTTCAAAAATGAATAACTTTAATGGCAGCATTTTTCAATCCCAAGACTGCCAAGGAGCAATGAGCCCACCAAACATCTTCCAGGAATCTTATCTAGTTTTCCATCCCCAAATCCCAGTTAGTGAATTGAATGAAAGAAGAATAACCCCGATATATGAACTTCTAACAGTTCCTACAAAAGTGCCTCTCCCATCCATGCGAGTTCAATCCATACTTAACCTTCACAACCCTTCCGCATAAAAATAGTTGTTCCACAGGAAACCTGCAACACAATTGCCCTGTAACTTTAGACTACTCACTCCAACCCTCCTCTGCTATTGCTTCTAGAAGCTAAATCCTAAGCTATCAAATGATTCATTTGACCTTCTCCCCCGCCTTCCAACCAAAATCTCTCATAAATCCTTCTATTCATGCACCTAACTCACCTGGCATCTTAAACATTGAAATTTAATACATCAGAATGCCACACAATATAGCTTAAATGAAAGTTAGTCTACGCCCTCTATAAAAGGGAGATTTTTTCCACTTCAGTCTTTCAGTCACTCTCCCAAAGACCACTAACGTCACAAAAGAAAGGATTGCCTCCCAAGGGAAGGCCCGGCATTTCAGAATTAATTGATCAACCAATTCTAGATGCCAAACTTTGAACAAAACGCTAATCAATGTTGAGATCATAGTTCTACTATACTCGAGACATGATAAGAACGTGAAAAATAAATATTCCTAGAATGGTACAAAAAGGAGCCTACAATGTGTCATCTGCAAATTGTAAATGTGAGGCTGATGCCTTAAACTTCCGCATCTCATGTCCTTCCAACAAAGAAGCTTCCTTTACCCTCATACTAGCCGGCCTAGGAGATCTTACACTAACATGAGCTAAAAAGGTGACAAGGGATCACCTTGTCTAAATCCTCCTGAAACCATATTTACCCCTTGCTTTGCCATTTATAATGATCCGAAAATGAAACCATTCTAATACATCCATTAATCCATTTCCTCCACAACATGAACTAAAATATTTCTTCTCTGAAAAAATCTAAAAACTCCCAATCTACATGATCATATGCCTTCCCAAAATCTAGCTCAAGAATTAGCCCCTTTCTTCAAAGCTCTGTATTCCTCAACATGAAAAATTAATCAAAACGTCCTCCTTTATAACTTCACAAAAGCCTATTGTATACAAGCTCGTAACCAAACTAATCAGAAGAAAATCAGAAATTTTAGAATCTGGTTTTCCAAAATGAAGCCAGAAAAAAGTGATTTATTTGTAGCATTGACCAACATTTTTACCCCAAAATGGAGTACCACTCTACCCTGCCCCCACACCCCTGGGCATCACATTCCAAATTTTCACTTATAGTATCTCAAAAACAAAGAAATGATATCTTTCAACAACCTCATCCTTCGAACACCTCACCACCCCCAAATGAACAAAGGAAATGATACAAAAGTAGCAGCAAATCTTCAAATGAACAATGATTCAAAAAAAGACATGCAAGTTCTACGAGTGCGTACATTTCTCCAAGACGAGCGAAGGTGCGAAAGTGTGAGAGATGGAGAGAGAGGGGTACCTGAACAGCCTGCTCGAATGCACAAGAGATACCAAGCAACTCTTGCACTTGTTTTATAGCATAGGGAATCGAACGCTTGGTATCAATCAAATGGATGACCGGTAAGCAGGAGTCCATGAGTACCCTCCAGGCATCTCCACTCTTCCTGACAGCCTTTTTTTCAAGAATTATATCAAGAGCCAACTCACCCTTTTGGCTCTTAGAAGGGCTCCTGATTGAAGTTGCATCAGAATTAATCCAAATTACATTTACCGCGGAAACCATCGGATCACCTGCCAATTCATGATTAAATATACACCCACAGTCAGAGCCTCTTATAGAGAGCAGACGGTTCATCACAGTCCACTTCTTTCCAACAATAAAGCGCAGTATGCAAAGGAATAGAAAACAAGAAATTTGAGAGGTTATTACAGGTAACTCTTTGAGCGAACTAGTATATTCCCCAAATAGAACATATTACATCCTAGGTCAAATACAACTAGATATTATACAGCACAAAGAAAAATAAAATATTTCAGATACGTTTTTAACAAATCATATATATACCTTTAATAATTGTTTCTAACAACACTGGGCAAACTGTATCAGCAAGAATATGAGAAATCCTCTCTAAATGATCTTCATTTGTCCCAATCCAAAGGAACTGCAAGCATGGAGTGTCGGTCCACTTGCTTTCGGCAGAATGGCGAAAAGAACAACAATTGCTGCAGACAAGTAAAATATGTCTCAAAATCTAATACTTATGTGTTTGGACCAATTACTGAAACAATGATAAAAATTAATTTGGATGCTAAACTAAACAAGAAATCAATCAATCAAAGAAAAAGAAACGAATAATTTTGCAACTAGAATTATCTTATCAAATGCATAGTCTAACCAAGTAGACATAGTTGCTATGGGTTATTTTCCTATTCTAATCCATTTAGCAATCAATTAATTTGGAAGCAAAATTTATGAAATCATAAAAATATTATGCAATTTTACATTTTTCATGTTACCATTAAAATATATCACCCAAGCTATTTCTCCACTTAAGACAAAAAGGTTCTACATAATCCTTAGTGCAATTATAAGCAACAGTAGCACATTCTTAAAAAATATATATATCGGAGAATCAAGCCCATATGATTGAAATGTTTGGACAGTACATGACCATAAAGTTAATATGCTTGAAAAGTTGGAATCATGAGAATATTGACAACATGTCATGCAATGTCACAGAAAGATGGGTTGCCAACCATACTGAACAAGCCCCGAAACATTCACTTCTTTATCAACACATGGAAATATACAACACCTCTTATAAACTATACAACACCTCTTATAAACTAAGCACTACTCGCTATAAATTTGAGTCAGCGTGAATCCTTTCCTTACCGTTCCAGACATTCCATCTTTATACATGATTTCAATCCCATGAAATCAAATCATTTGCAATCATATCAAGCCATGTTATTTTCATCTCTTCTGACAGTTCTACTGAGATCATATTACTAAAGAATTCCCATAGCTTCTCGGAAGCTGGCATGCGCTGGATTGGTCCATACCTTTGGCAGGCATCGCAGCTTTTAGCATGTGCTATGCAATCTGACAGGACCGTAGAGCAACCCTGTGTAAATGGGAATATCTTTATGTCTACACAGGACATGCCTTAACCACCCAAATTGTCATATGCTGACCTTCAATCTATTACTTGTGTTATCCAATCCAAGTCCTCATTAATAATTGAACCAATTAACCGTATTCAGCGCCACCAACCTATGTTGCATGGATAGGTTCTCACTAGGAACTACTTCACAATCCTTGCACGATGATCTAACGACATTCCTATGAAGGATAGAACCTAAAACCTATTTGAGCAATCGTTGTCCCTTTATAAAAATTATTAGGGTGAAATTCTCTTTTTGAAGCACAAAACTAAATCATAAGCCATCCCAAAGTCCAAAATATTATCTTCCTCATTTTGATCCCAAAGACAAAATTTCAGTGTACTTCATGTTTTAAGCTACCTTTCCTTGAGTGATGATACAAGCCTTCCCAAACGAACTTCTTAATTTAATTAAAGATTGTCTGGCCCTCCCACACAGTGCCAAAACTGTTAGTCTACAAAGGAAGGTGTAAAAGATCATATCAATCACACCAATTATTAGTACATATATTATTATATCTTGCATAATATGAGAACAACTTAGGTTTCATCCACCAATATATTATACTTGCACACTTCGAAATGTATCGACATCAATTTTATGATAATGTTCTGCATCATCTGTCACAAGTCAGCAATAGTTTGGAGACAGAAATTTACGACCTATTGGGCAATTTTTTTAGGTGGAAAACCCACAGGCCAAGTTGCAATATGTCCATGAAAAATTGAATAAATCAAGATGCATGTCCAAAAACTATAATTGCATGCCCAGCAATCAAAAATCAACCTGAATGATAAATCTATTCTCTTAAAGAGGTTGCCAACTTTTTTCTTCTTCCGACATAGATTGATGGTGTCTTGACATTTTTCGAGAATATCATTCATGCTGATATTTGACTGTTTCAGCTGTGTCTGCTCAATCAAGTTAAGAGAAAATGAGAAATATCAGCCACAAAATTCTGAACAAAATAAGAAAACTACAATATCCTTAAAATGATGTGAAAACCTTGTTGAGATGCAGGTGACCAACAAGGCCAGCGCCAATCTCAGAACAATCGCCTGCTGTTTCAGATCGTTTGTACCTGTAAAGACGAAGTAACAAGAAGAAATGATATTCTCCTTAACCACCTTAGTTGAATCAATGAACAACTCTTAAGGTCAACATTCCAACAATCAGAAAAACGAGGACTGTAAGCATCTAATGAAGGATGCATCACAAACAAGGAAAAAAAATTTATAACAAGTCAGAACAATGTTGAACATCACACTACAAACAAAGCACAAGATCATTATCTTGATGGTAATTAGTATAACTGTCTTGACATCCATGCATGTGTCCATATGAGCTGACAGAGTGAGAGAAACGTCTATGGAAGACTGCATGTACTTGACAGTAACAAAAAATTTCAAATGTAATAATGACAAAATATTCAAAATTATGTGCCCAGAAATGGTTGGACATAAGATCAGGCTATAGTGCTTGCTGCCAGGAGTGGACTAATAAAAAAAAGGACAATTAAGAAAATAAATTAGAGCCTCATTAAGGAGAATAGGGACATGTAGTAATTAGTGCAAACTCATTTTATATTGCCAATGGGAAAAATTGTGAAGCAAAAGTTCATTTAATGTTCAATTCATGATATCATTTACCTACAATTAGAGAAACAATTAAGAGTTGAAAAACCTTATTAGGTTCTCAGATAGTAAACTAACAGACAGGCACACCGAGGCTATGTCCCAAAAGATGAGAGATATTGTGAGAGGAATCAGGGCATACTCTATCAAGAAATCGACTGACGATTCCTTAAGACTGACTTTCGCCAAATGATTCTTAACCACACATGCTGCATTTTCTTGACAATGCTTTCTTCCACAATCACAATCGTTTAGATATAGCATTATACGTCGGTCAGAACTATCATTTTTGAAATTGACTCCACAAAGCAGTATTTCCTGAGCTCAGAAACACAGCAAGGAGAATATGTCAATAATTTGTCTCAATCAAAATTAAAGATATTTCAATCGAGTGCATTTCCAAATTCTAAAAACGCTAGTTACCTTCATCATCTCCCACGAAGAGTTACTACTAGGGGAAGAATCAAGTACTGCCTTGTACGCAGGATTTGACATAGCAGTTGCAGCTAACACTCCAACAGGGTCACCAGTGGCAAACTCACTTGCAATATTGGCACTGTTAACTCCATATTCAAATTGAATGATCGAGTTACTGCACATATTTCTCACAGTGCCATCATGGCAAATCATAACATCTCGAAGGACGGCCATCAGATTCTTGAATAATGTTCCTGGTTCAGTTAATCCTCTAGAGGAACGGACAATTACTTCTCTACTGGAGATTGAATGAACCATTTCCTGATATGGATCCAATCCTTGAAAGAGGGGTCTACCAACCAACCCATATTTCTCAGTAGGATAGTTATCACTGGAAGGATACTTGTTTTGGAATAGTGATGACATAGCATTCACCAAAGTCCCAGTATAAAACTTCCCCTTATCTGCCAATTGCAACCCCAAGAATCCAATTTGCTGAACCACCTTGCTGAGAGCAGATTCACTTTTTGAATCTATGAGATGGCCTATTGCAGAAGATTTAAGTATGAAGTCTGTAACTGGTTTTTTTATACTGCGCAAGTAATTCTCCAACTGCAACACTATAGATTCACTATAACATTCATGCAAATCATGTAGCAATCGAGAAATTTTCTGAATATCTACTTGGATGTTCTTTAAAATATCCCCAGGTATGAAAAGATCCCTTAAACTAACACTGAACCCTTCCAAGTAGAGATTCTCCATCAACAAGGGTTGTAGAGAGTTAAAAAATCCCAGAACCTCCTTAGGGCCCTTCAAAAAGAAAATTGATGTGACTATATCATTGACAATGGGCTGCATCACATCCCTATTAAAATCAATTCTCAACAGCTCACTTTTACAAATTGTATGTCTCTCCCCAGAACAGTCAAAGTTATGAGGTAAAGTGATCTGCAAAATCTGTGCAGCAGTCCAAAGAGGGCCAGCTTTACAAGATTTCAACACTGCAGGCCCAGGTAAAGAATTGGGGGCAAACATCGCCAATTGTTGTGCTGCTGCTTTGCTCAAGTAGTAGTTTTGGAAAATGAGTTTCAGAGATAGAAGCGAATCAATTCCCAGTTGCAGGTTGAAATTGCCAGTGTGAGAGCTAAGCAGCTGTTTCTCTACAGAGAAAAGCTCTACCACTTCTGCTTTAGCTTCAAGAGACTGAGGATAAAATAAATGGATGCAATCTCCATCAAAGTCAGCACTGAGTGGACCACAAATGAGGGGATTGATCTTGACCGTATGATCATCGTGAATATAGACTGACAGAGCCTGGAGGGAATGCTTATGTGTAGTTGGTGGTCTGTTGATAAACACTATATCTCCATCCATTATCCTACGGTGCACTAACTGCCCAGGTTTCAAAAATGTATGCCCCTTTGACCCTTCCCTCAACGAATATGTGGACATGCCATCCCTGAAAGTTAGACATAGCTTTTCATCAACCAGTCTTTGCAAGTATTCCATGTTGTGCTGGTTTACTCTCTCCTCAAAGGTGATCTTTTGCGCTATTTCGAATGGCAAACCAATCTCAGATACGCCTTTGAAGGAATCACCAGTTATCACACTACGAGAAGAAAATCCAGATCCCTTTCTAATAAACAGAGTTTTCATCTTCTCCAGCCAAGCTTTAGTAGAAGAAGCATTTATCTCTTTATTGACTCCGAAACGTTTATCTACATCACGAGATGCCTGGTAGAGGAAACAGAAATAGAAGAGCAAGAAAGATAATTAGTCAAAACATCAATTGCAGCATCTTGATCGCAATACATAAACCAAGAGGAAATCCCATATGACATTGAAGAACAAAGTGCTGGGGAAGTGAGAAATAAAACATGCACAGAGCTACAGAAGTACCTTGCCCGTGCCTCTAAACTGAAAATATTGTGCTACAGCTGCTTGTAAATCATTGGCTTCAATTTCCTGAGATTCAAAGTTTGGTGTTCCAGACCTAGAATTTTTTATGACCTCTACTTGTTTCAGCACTTTCTTAAGCAGAGTTATAGAATAATCCTAGACAACATAACAACATTATAATGACTATAAGCCAGCATTGAGAAGATAATAAGGTTCAAGCAGGGAGCAGAGATCACGAGAATGTCTTACCGTAGACATAGTACTTATCCCATCAGAAACGTCTGGCACGGACAAACAGTTTGGAGGGACTGGCAAGTGTTGCAGGATGTATCCATCTTGAGGGAAATACCCTTTTGCATCAAGTTTTTTCCTAGTCTCCTTGGGAATTTTTTTTAATATTGCCATCACCTGACAATTATGGAACATAGAAAATAAGTTTGATCAGCTCTGTGCTATGCCACCTGGGTGAAAGATTCAGTCATTTACAGCAGTAACATGGTAGGTGGCACAAGTTCCCAGATCAGAATTTATTTTTTTTATAAGTAATCGAGTATTTTATTAATCGGTGGGTAATACATAGGAAGTGTATTATCCATTTAAATCCGAAATAAACAACATGATATTGGGCAACCCGTCTATATGCCTAGAAGTCGCAGCGTCAAGCCAAGTATACTGTATACAATGTAAAATAAAACAATTCTCTAATCTGCTCTGTTGACCGTGTTTGATCATCGAAGCAACGTCTGTTTCTTTCTCTCCACAAGCACCATACGATGCAACCCGAAATAAGATTCCATACAAATTTGCTATCCTTACTGCGCAACTTTCTCTTCCATGCCTTTAACACGTCTTCCATACATCGCGGAAACACCCATTTCATGTGCTCAAGATGGCACAACCAAATGGGGAATGTAAAAGGGTAGAATGAAAAGAACAGGGAACTGCACTTCTGTGAACACTGGAAATTAAGCCTTTTGCTTGGTTTTCCTTTTTAGTTGCTAAAATTATAAGTTGGTAGAGATGAGTGGTGGATAATTGGGTACTACTTGTTGGTCCTACAAAATGTGTCATTAAAACAAGTGTTTGACTTTGAAAACCTTTGTTACTAGAATAATTAGAAATGTCATAACTATATAATCCAAAAAAAAAGAGCAAGCTCAATACAGAAAGCCAGATAGAATCTATTCAAGTCCTCAGTGGTCTTTTCAAATATACAAAGAAAATTGAAAGCCATTGAAAGTTTCAGATCGTGTAGAAAGGTTCAAGGTGTGCAATGACAAAAAATAATAGCAATGAACTCCAAGTGGCGGTGAACATGCACTTCACATATACTTTCTTGACTCGTTGATGAAACTCTATAAATACTAAACAGTAGCATGCTCGGGCTGCTGCAGAAAATAAAATTCTAGACTGACCAAACAACCACCATAAACACAGCCAAGTGGCCACATAAATTGGCAGAACACTATGACGAGGGCAAACAAGCATTGGCAACCCAATCAATGTGGTAACACTATTGGTAAAATTAAAATTCTCAAACTATAATTTAACTACTTGTAATCAAAAATAAACATGAAAATATGCAATAACAGAAAACCTAAAATCCAATTAAAAGATTAGCACAGCTTAACCTCAAAAGGAAGCAAAGCTCGAGAATAGCTTCGCCCGTATCGAAATCCATATTTTTCCAAAAAGTTCCAGAATCCTTCTCGAACAGATCTTGATGGTATTTTTAACTCCAAGTAACAAGCCCCGTCAGTAGTCCTGAACTCGTTGATTGAGATTTGTGAATTCTCCTGAAAAAAATGAAGATAAGAAACCCTCGATAAATGCCTTGAAAAATTTCATTAATTGATTTGTGATTTGGTGATGGCTGTGTTTGATAAACAAAATAGTTCAATAAAAATCATAAACCATGACTTCAAATTTAACAATAAAGATAAATTTCATTCCATTAAGAGGATCAAACTGCTATTGCCTTGCAGTTCGACAACACTCACCTGGTGCATAAGGGACCTTGAATGTTTTGGATAAAAATCAGAACTGTATTAAAGTCATGAAGAACATTGCTCGAGAGAACAAGAACGTCCATGTTTTAAATAAAAATAAAAAATTCATCACATTCTTCCAAAGAAGAAGAACTAAAGACAAGGGAAAATCCTAAAATTACTAGATATAGATGCCCATAAAAGGCTAAAAACTTGTGACAATGGGCAACAATCTTTCAATATCTTCCAGCTGAGACGTACCCAAGGATAAACAAACGCAACCATATCAATAGTCGACCAAAGCACGGGAAAAATGCACATCATATGAGAATCCTGGTGCTACAGAGGCATTGATTGGATTACTTAATAATGAAAGATAAAGATCCAATGGAGCTAGTAAAATGAAACATGAGATCCTAACATCAATCAGCTTTATTGTAGATTGCTAACAGTGCAAAATACTGTAAAGCTCCAATTTAAATGCAAAATTAATTAAAGTATTCGGTTAACTCATTTCAAGTTCCATCTTGTGTTCTTTCATTTCATTTGAGATCACAAAATCAACTTAATCTTGGACATATTCTGAGAGAAATTTTAATAATTTACACAAAACTACTAATGGTAAACACACAATATGAAGTCCTTGTTTGAACCCCATTCTTTAAAACTCATTTTTCCCCAAATTCATTTATCAACCACACATTCTTCCAATAAAATAATTTTGCAACTAAACCCAAAACATTTTCTTACTTTTTAAATACACATTCTCCAAAGAAATCACTTTCTACAAAATATATTCTCAAAAAAAATTGATTAAACAGGGCTTAAATTATATAGGAAAGTATCGTATATAATACTTCTTTACAGAAATATAAATCCTATATTCAACATTATTGGAAATCATCAGACAGTTAACAGTACCTCGCAGCATGAGGATAACACTCTTTCGGCAACACCAATATTCTTGACCTGAAATTGAAAGCAAAGAGCCCAGTAAGATGAAGCGTGAGGATATAAAACTGGAATAATTCAAGGTAGTTCAGTCAAACCAAAATGAAAACCAATATAATGAACGAATCAGAAGTGTGGCAATGCATTTCCCTCAACTATCTGTTCTAGATTGTGACAAGAGTAAACACAAAACAGATGTACAATTAGGAGATTAATCATAATACATAATGCGTGTTTTCATGTATAAAAAATCAGACTAGAAAAGCAGGTGTGTTTTAGCCCTTGTTTGGGCTCCATTTTAATGAGATTTTGGGAAAATGCATTTGGAATGGTAATTTTTTTGGAGACCGTGAGGTTAAAAAGTGAGGAAAATTTCGGGTTTACATGTAAAATTATTTTATTGAAGAACGTGTGGTTGAAAATGAGTTTTGAAAAAATGTATTTTAGGTTAATGGAGCCCAAACAAGGGCTTAAAGTTTTCACAACATGAAACGTGAAGGTAAAATAGCAATAAAAATAGATTTTAAAGCAGGTTTGATGCAAATTGCTCTTATTACGGGTATATTAACAGTATCTAGTATCCAGATAGCAAGCAGACAATTTAGAGTGCTTAAACTTACTACCAAACAAGACATGGCTTTCATTTAATAGATACTGCGAGACACCAACTTACTTTGTACACAAGAAGTATCTATGGGAACTAATACCTTCCTATTTTTCATCTTCAAACACTTCAAGCACAACAAGCTTAACATTCTTTTCAGTTCACCAACATGGTCAGGATGATATATCGGAGTTGGCAATTCAATGTATCCAAAATGACCTGAATATGTCAACAACAAACCAAAAGTTGACAGAATGTGTATCTTCTGAAGAATGCAAGAAGTCATCTTATTCTAGACAAAAAACTTTCTGTTTATGAAAAGTTCTTATCTTAAAAACTAGATTTTCATACCTTCACATAGCCCCGGCTCAGCAGTCCCACAGGACTCACATCTGCCAGCTTCAAGAGGCAAACCAAGGAAAGGATTGGACAGCTGGCTAGCATGACTGATAGGACAGTCACTAATAGATGCTTTACACTACTCAAATTATCAAGAAACAATTACTCTTCCACCAGAAAAATCAGAAATTGCATTATTCATTGAAATAGTACACAGTAAAGTGCATATTATCAGTTGAAAGCAATTTTCTAGCCACAGCAAAACAAAGGATAAGTGCTGAACTGTACCATTATGATTCTGCAGTAACTCAAGATGAGTATTTCAGATTCGTGTTATTAAAACTTTTCCTTTTTTCCTTTAGAAAATTAGGACGTGAAATTTTTCGACTGGAAAAACAATAAAAGAAAGAACTACAGCATCATGGCCACAGCCATCCTTCTTGAAACTTAAACAGTTCAAAGAAAGGAAATGAAGGAATAATATATACTTACAATTTCTTGACTGGTTGCGAACCCAAATCGGATTCCTGTTATCTTAGCATCAAAAATTGTAGATGATGGACTTTCTTCCATTTCCTTTAGACACCTGAGATTATGGAAGACGGAATATATTCCAATCAACAATCAGTAATTATTTAGGAAAAGTAGAACAAATAAGTATACCTGTTAAGATTTCAAAACAAGTGTATTTGCTGTAGTATTCTTGAGGCGAGTTTCATCCTCAAAACACAAAATACTTTTACACATTAGCAAGAATAACATACTAAATTATATATACTCAGTTTCAATAAATTAATTATCCAGCAGCAACACCGAAGCTGGGGAGTTAGCTAAGTTGACATTTGGAGTAAGTAGATAAGTAAAATATGAACATCAGGAAAAAAAAAAAAGTTATATAAACAAAACTTAGTTAAGGCGAAAACAGCAGACATTAAAAATGTGAAGCAGAGTGTAAAACAACCCTACTAAACATCCAACTTCCAGCGTCTATAGAGAACAAACCAAATCTGTTTTAGATAAATACATTTCGTAGAAAACATCAAAAAATCTTCCACACCAAACCCATGTTTCAACCTCCAAAAAAAAACCCAAGAAAAGGGGGAAGGGAAACGAAACCCAAACCTACTATAAAACTCAAATAAATTAATACACAAAAAATAAAAAGCCATCAGAAACAAAAACAAGTCAGTGAAATCAAATAAAAAATCACAAGGATAAATTTAAAAATAAAGGAAAGGTACATTTTCCTTTTTCACGCCAAGAAAGAAAATAGACATTTATGTTTACAAAAGCTCGTAAAAACGCATACTAGACAACAAATCGGAGCAAAAACCCACATGCAAATACGTGAAAATCCACTTTTAACCCATAGCGTGGGTTACTTCAGCGCCGTAGCGCAGTGTGGTAGAACATTGACTCGATTCAATTACCTGTCCATTCTTACCTAGAAAAAGCAAACTCTGGAAGTACCGTTGTTTCCTCTTCCTTCGGTGCTCTTTAGGGGGTCACCCAAGCAACTGATTCACAAATTTCAACAGCCGATATATGCTTGAGAAGCTATGGGTTTTTAGAGAGAGTGTGTGATGTAAAAGGGGTTTTAGAGGTATTGTTCACTCTTGTTGTTTTTGTGCACACTGTCAAAAACGATTAGAGGATGCTGGGTTGTATAATTTTTTTCCTGTTTGGCTTAGCTTATAAGTAGATTAAAAAATTTGGGTGCCCCTCTTTGATGCACATTAATAAAATGGAAAGAATGGGTTTTTTTGGATGATATGATGGTAAATATGTTATTGAAAAATAAGAAAAAGTTATTGATGTAATGAAAAATATTATTTTATTAAAAAATGTGTGATTAAAAATAAGAATAAAAATTAGAACATGGATCAAATAGGGACGAGACACAAGTTTAACGTTTTTCCCCATTTTTTTCATCTTCTCTCAGTCGCGTTTGACATGACTTTTTTTATCCAGAAATTGCTTTTGTACCCTTTTATTTAGCCCCTATTTTATTACGATTGAAATTCGAATTTTAATTTCAATCATAATCAATAATCAATTTTAACCACATATTTCATGAGATTCACAACTTTTCAACCACACAATCATCAACTTTTATTAAAATTTACTAAAAATTTGATTTTAATTCCTACCAAACAAGTGCTTAATTTTATGAAAGTACTTCTTCTAATTAAAAAAGCTTTTAGAGAAAGTGACTTTCTATAAAAGCACTTTTGGAATAAAAATTTTATTAAAAATTAAAGTAACTTCTTTCAAAAATTTCTTTTACAATAAATTAAAGTAAAAGCAAAAATCACGTCAAACGAGCCCTTAATTTGTTGTGGAGTACTCTGGTGACTATCGATTGAATAAACCACCCTTCAAAACTAGAGGGATTTACGTTGGAATTGCCTCAAGATTTGTTAATTCCGGCAGAATAAATAGCTACAGAGGGTAAGAAAATGGACATGTAAATGAGCATTTAGAGAAGCGAATTATGTGGAACGAAATGACTAAATTACCCTTTGAACATGGAAAAATATACCCGTACATAGACTATGATAGGAAAGTGTACATGAATATAAAAGGTAAGAGAAGGATTATGGATGTATGGGGTAAGCTCACACTGCATATACTGTGGTAAATCTTGAGTTTAATTGGGAGAGTGCCGAGTTAATCAAAAAATGTTTGATAATTCGATTTTTGGAGGCATGATTAAGTACTCAAGTATAATCTTTTATGTTATTCCGATATATTATGCAATGATACGTTAATAATTATACATAATTCAAGAATCTCTCCATCGCTCTTTTATAAATCCCTTGTGGTCAAATGGTTCATTTATTTAGATTAATCAAATCGGTTGAATTCAACAAACCAAATAAATTGAGCACCAATCATGACTCAAGATTTTGTTGAAGTTCAAACAAATTCTACACTTCGAATTTACTTGCTGAAGTCAACGTTCAACGCTTGATAACAATCAAACAACTGCATTTAATATATTTACAGAATTTAAGTTGAATCCAACTAATTTCAATAAATTGAGTAGAATGTGTGTTTAGTGATAACAATAAATTCGATCGACCCACATACGCTAGACCCAAATGGGGTGAGAACTCTTCATCTCTCGAACTCGCGAATTGGGTTTGGGACAAAAAAAAAAAAAAACCTTGCTCAACTCAAATTCGAGAGACAAATATTGGTCGCACACATCTCGCCTTGCCCCCATTTAATATTATTTAAAAAGAAAAAAATATATAATATATTAAACATGGGTAAATGAGCACCCCACGCCACCCACCCCATCCCATCGCATCCCCACCCTTAGCCGAGAAAGGGGCGAAAATCCAGTAATGGACACGTTACTAGTGAACAAGGTTTGCACATATCCAATTCAATCCGTTAAGAATTATTAAGGGATTCGATCCAATAATCCAACGGATATTTGATTGTCAAATGCATATCATATTTGTTATGTTATCGGATATTCGAGCTGAAATACTTTACACGTGTTCTTTTTTCTTTTTTTTTAATTAAAAAGAGGGGATTCTCAATCTCGATAAAAAAAAATTATTGTATTATATAATGATTTTTATCGGAATTTGATGGGTTTGGCATTTTTATTATAAAAAAAAAAAAAAAAAAAATCATAAAGTATAATACAGTTTCAAAAGGAAAAAAAAAAATATGTGTAATAAATCATGAGATAATATATAAAATATATTATATTATTATGACAATTTTGATCAATTTTTTAATCTGATCGGATTGATCTATATCCCTATTTGCTACATTTAGTTAATGGATTATCAAGTTATTGAATTGAAACCTTAAATTCATCTCTCATTAATTTTATCAAATTCAAATCAAAATTCAATTCATTGACAGCCCTAGTTACGGGATATGAAATGGTCGAGTAGCTTACCTTGCCTCGAATAGAAATTCGTCCTACTGTTTTTTTATATGTAGATTTACAATTTAAGGTCATGTTAAAATCCGGACACCTTTCTTCCACACTCGTGTCTGGCATATGTATAACTAACAATTATCTCACGTAAATGTGATGGGCTATTTTTATGTTAGGTCACATACAACAATCTTACTTTTTAGTTTACCACTTAAATACAATGGTCATGGCGAATTAAGTTTTCGAAGTTAATTAATAGTTAAAGATTTGATGCAAGATTAGAAGCATTATTATTCTATAAAGCTTGAAATGTGGTTTGGTACGGAGGCTAAATTTCAAGCTTTATGAGTCTACGCATTAAAAAAAGGTTACTTGATATTATTATTTTAAAATTTTAATCATTCTAAAAATTATTTGATAATTAAAATAATACATATCAAAGGTCTAAAATTATAAAATATTATGTTTACTTAATAATTCACACAAATAGTCAATTATACAAATTTGAAATGTAAAAGCCAGATTATTTAATTTATTTTCATAGTTTTAACTTTCAGCTAGACAAGTCATACTTAACAAATTTATAAGAACTTTATACATACTTTCGAAATTTTCAACAAAACAATAAGTTTCAAAATTATAATTATATTATATAGATAACATCGTAACTCAAATCTTATCTAATTTTATTTTTTTTTGAATAAATTCATTTAGACTTTTTGTACAAATAAAGTGATTTAAAATGTGAAATTAAAGTCAAATACAAGCACTTTAAAAATGAAAACAATAAAATAATAAAAAAGTTAATAAATTAAAGTCAAATAAATATTTTTATAAAAGGAAAAAAATTTAAAAATTAATAAAGCGCACTTATGCGTGTTTTTTATAACACTGATTAGAAAATTTGCCAATTAGCATGCACATGATGCCAAACAAGGATAGACTCGGAAAATCATTTTGAGGGTAGCTAAAATTTAAAATAAGCACGATTTTTTACATTGTATACAACATAAATTCTCATTACGAAATTACATACTGAAATTTTGTTTGCGCGAGCTTTAACAATGTAAAACTCGTCTATAGACTATAATAAAATCTACATCTATTTTTTGACAAATTCTCGTTCGATGTAGAGTATCATACAATCATCAAGAAATCTCATCTTCCATTATGTTACGACTTGCTATTTCCACATGTTTTATCGTAAAAAAAGCTCGTTCAAGAATTCCTATAGATACAAGTAGCGTTAGTGCAAAACGAATCAATCTAGTGAAAAATAATGTAATCATTCGACCTTCTACTTGTCACAAAGAGCTTGCATAATTTTGAAAGTGAATGCACTTGAAATTGAAGATCATGAATCACATCATACACTTGAAATAATGGACTTCTTGTTGGGAAAAATCATAAGAATGGAACTTCTCTAAAAGGTTGCAAATATTTTTCCCATTGAAATTGCTTCTATCACTTCAAAAAATATGAAGGCTAGTAGGGGCAAGGGTTTTGGATCAGGTGGGTTTGGGATGGGTCTAGTGGATAATGGGTACGTGGGTTAATTATAAAATTTGGATTACAACGTGATCCGATTAGAAGTTGAGTTGAAAGTCGGTAAATACTAAATACTGTAGAGTGTTAAATATATAAATATAATATGGAGTATTTTTCATTATAATATTTTATTTTAGTGTTGAATTATTTTTCTTAGTAGTTGATTGTGTAATCTTTCCTTTTATATTTATTTCATTGTACAGTTATATATATAACCCTATAAATAGGGTCTTCTACATTGTAATATTTACAAGACCATAATAATACAATTTATATTTCTTCACATGGGATCAGAGTATTATTGAATATTTTCACATGGTATTAGAGCGGATTTAACTTGATTTTGAGTTAAACTTGCAAAAAAAATAAAAAATTTCTTTTATCCACAAATTCACGCAAACCGACAGAGAAAGAGGAAGAAACTTGGCAGATCATGAGAGAATTTTGTAGTCCCTTTGAAAAGTCAAATATTGTGGCTGCTGGGTGGAAATATACATGCATACAGGGAATCGAAGTAGCGACTGAATGACTTCTTGAAATAATAAAATCTGCCATCTTCTCAGAAATTCGGTTCATATAGATGTTACTAGGAAGGTAAATCCATTGCTCAGTTTTAATTAAAAAAAAAAAATTTGTTTTTTTTTTCTTTTTCTTGAGAATTTAATTCTAGTACAACAAAAAATAAAAAAATAAAAAAAATTGGAGGGTCGGTACCTTGAATTTTATCGACACTCCCCCTACCTCTTAAACAAACTAGAGATTTTTAAAATTTTGGAAGGTCGGTACCTTGAGCTTCACCGACTTCTTAAACAAACTAGAGGTTTTCTTTAAACTTTGAAGGGTCGGTACCTTGAACTTTACCGACACTTTCCCTGCCTCTTAAATAAACTAGAGTTTTTTATGTTAAATTTTTTTTTTTTTGAGGATTGGTACCTTGAACTTTACCGGCATTTCCCCTGCCTCTTAAACAAACTAGAAGTTTTTTTTATGTTTAAAAAAAAACAAAAATTGAAGGGTCGGTACTTTGAACTTTATCGGCCCTTCCCTTGCCCCTTGAAAAATTCGAGATTTTCCTATGTTAAAAAAAAATGTCTATCAAATATTTTCTTTCAACAAACAAGAAGTCAATTATCTCCATCAACAATGCCAAAGACCTCAAGTGCTCCGAGTTTTTCAATTTGGAAGATTTGATTGGATCGATTTCTTCAAACTCAATATTTTACCCCATATTGAATTTGAAGGGAGGGTGTTAAATATATAAATATAGCCCCTGTTTGGTTCCATTTTTTCACCATAAAAATGAAAAATATGACCGTTATCCATTACATTCAACCACCATATTTGACTTTACATCTCTTGTGTGGGGCCCATAACGGCTATATTTTTCATTCTCATTTTACAAAAGACGTGTATCAAATAGGGCCATAATATGAAGTATTTTTCATTATAATATTTCCTTTTAGTGTAGGATTATTTTTTTTTAGTAGTTGATTGTGTAATCTTTCCTTTTATATTTATTTTTTTGTACAGTTATTTGTAACCCTATAAATAGGGTCTTCTACATTGTAATATTTACAAAATCGTAATAATACAATTTATATTTCTTCACATGGTATCAGAGCATTATTGAATATTTTCACAAAGAGTGTGGATAGATCATAGATGCTAAAATTAAAATATGGGTCGAACTATAATTTATTTTCAAAAAATTTACAAAGCAAATTGTTATCTGGGTCGATGAAGCCTAGTGTGGCCTCCCTGGTGCCAAGTCTAATATTTACAAATGTTGTCAGGCAATTTTTTTTGTTAGAGTAACATTTTTCTTTTCATATTTACGTATTGAGTAAATATTGAGGTTACTTGAAACGAGCAGTGCTACATTACCAGAACCGTTGCCTTGGTAATGCTAGGTGTTCCCTTCGATGGGTGAGGGAGCCGTATTTTGAAGTTAAATTCTTTTTGTAATTTTTTCAGAAAGTAAAATTCTTAATTAAAAAGTAGCTTAAAATATCATGTTGGGTAAAGTTTCAATTTAAATGGGGGCTGACATCTCCAGTTCCATTAGGGATGTCAATTGCAGAGAGGGAATAAATTTGACTGCCCCATCCATTAGGGATGTCAATTGCAGAGAGGGAATAAATTTGACTGCCCCATTTTTCCCCTTTTTAAACATTTTGGTTATTTTTGAGGAAATTTTCAACAACTTTAGCTCGACAACACATGGGAAGAAGCTAATACAATTATATTTGAGAAAAATAGAGGAAACTATGGTGAGTCATTTTATTAGATTATGATTCAGTTTCAAAAAGAAAGTAGGAACAAATCGCGGGTATTCCGGAATCAAATTTATCATTTTTATTGTATTAATACATATTAGTCAATGAGTAGCTCCATAAATAAATTCATAAAAATCACTACACATTAAAGAAATTTGTTAATCTGCATCTATAAGTTCTACAAATTTTTTAAGGTATTGATTATTTGAAAATTGGGCGATAGTAGTTGAAAATCATTGGTTTGAAGATAATATGTATTCTAAAGATATCTGCAAAAATTATTCAAAAAAAAAAAAAAGATATATATTAATAATAAAATTTATTTATACGCAAATTAACTTGAATTTCAACCTATTTTCATCATAATAAATATAAGCAGACAATAAAAAAAATTTGAAAGCACCGTATCTGTAACGCCCCAATTTCACTAATAACTCGAGACGCTATTTAAGTCAAAGTAACCTGTAAATAAATATTTTCGAAAGTCGCCACAATACGAAGGCAAACATATACTTTAAAAATTCATAGCAATTTAACACAAAATGCGGAAACATCACTTCTAAAATAATTTTTCTCACATTCAAGAGTCAATACCAAATATGATTAGCAAAAACCAACATTTGCAAAGATACCAAAATTCAATACTTAAGTGTCAAAATGGAAATCAACTATTTAAAATTTCTTGTTTCAAAACTTGAAATTCAAAAGGTCTATTATTAAATTAAAATTGCCCCGCTCGTTGTCTTGCCCTGCCAAACTCCTTAACCTGAAAGGTTGGAAAAATAATAGGGTGAGCATAACGAATTATACTCAGTGGAGATACAACAATCAATCCAAATTAAGTCAAAATATGCAATCAAGTGGTGAACATAATATCCATACAACATACTATAGAATATGTACTGTGGGCATTCCCAAGGACCCGATTTCGATCCTGGACCTATTTACGGTCCCTGACAACATGATATAAGCTTAACAAATTTTTGCACTGTGGGCATTCCCAAGGACCCAATTTCGATCTCGGACCTATTTACGGTCCCTGGCAACATTTTCATGGGTATAAACATTATATCACAATCAAAATCACACATCAAGAATTAACATGGACAAATAACCACAATTGCTTAAATGTAAACCCCACCTCGAAGTCTTGAAAGTTTTCTTGGAAATTGAACAATTGTAATGTTACCGTGCTTCACACTTTGCCCGCGATCTCGTCTAGCAAGAACAAAATTAATTTAATTTAAGATACTAAGTTTAATTTAAGACTTTAAAACTTTTAGGGACTAAATTGAAAAGTATTAAAACTGAAATTTAAAAGTTTAAAGGCCGAATACAAACTTTTGGAATTTTATGGGCTAATTTAAAAGGTATTAAAATATAGGGACTGAATTAAACAATTTGTAAAACTTTTTGAATTGAAATAATAACCTTTTAAAACTTTGGGCTAAATTGAATAACCTTTAAAAACTAGGGCTTAAAGAGTAATTTCTCAAAAATCAAAATATACAAATCAAACATATCTCTCTCTCTCTCTCTCTCTCCCCCTCAATTCGCGATCAAGGAGGGCTCGAGAGAAGAAGGAGGAGCCGGCGATGGAAGTGGTGGAAGAGGATGTTTTCCGGCCAACAATCGAAGGTGTCGTCGTCGCGAGGTAGCACCGGCGGTTGGGAATCGATTGGGGGTCTTTTTGGGCGACGACCGAGGCTAGGAGGCGGAATTTCTTGGGTTTTTCGGTGGGCAGTCCGGCCAAAACATGGGTGGAGTCGAGGTATGTGATTGGGTGTTGTGATTTCTTGGTTTTGTGGTTGTTTGGGGCAAACGGGGATGCCGTTTTGGGTAATTGCAGGCGGCGGTTGGTGGTGGTTGATGTGGGATGGTGGCCGTGTGGTGGTGGCTCGACTGTAGGTGAGGTTGAATGGGTGCGTGTTGCAGGCAGCGGTTCGAGAATGGGTGGTTGTAAATTCGTGTGTGGTTGCAGCTGAAACGAACCGTGTGTGCGTGTGTGTGAAATTTACATTGGACTAACGTAGAATTGATGGAGATGATGGTCTCCTTACCTTGGCTGCTGAAATTGCTGTGGAGATGCTGCGTGAGGGGTGTGGGAAACTGCCGTGGGTTGAGGAGGAGTTGGTGAGTGCTGAGAGGCGTGGTGAAGATGGTAATGAACAGTGATTTAGGGCACGAAAATCGAGAAAATAGTTGGGTCAAGAGTTTGGGCTGGAACATAATTCTTTGGTTAACATGATTTAATAAAATTGGATTAAAAGATAAAATTTGAACTAATAAAAATTGGACATTAAAATTGAATTTAAATCGATAAGAATTTGATACTTTTAAAATTGTTCGAAATTGGATTCGATAAATAAATATTGAATTTTAAGATTAAAATCGTTTTGAAATCTTATTTTAAATGTTTTGCTAGACAATTCGACGGGCACAAGATAATTTCTAAAATTTGACGGAATGTCATAGCGATACAATTTAAATTATGAAATTTGTATTTTTAAAAATTCGGGTCGCTACATCTGTGTGGAGAAGTCTCCGTGCAGAGAGCTCTCCGCGAATCTGAGATGAAACGTGTACTTTTTTCTAGCGGCTAATTGTATGGGCGGCGACAATGACGACATCTTCCACAGCTAAGTCTTGGGTAGGTTAAGAAATGGTAATTGGTGAAATGATGTTTTATAAAACTTTACTGTCCAAAAGCTTTTGACAGTTGAAAGCTTAAATAGTATTTTGAAACACAGTTATGTCACACACATAAATTTAATTTCAATCATATTTATAGTTTTTTTTAATTAATATAATAACAGTATTTTCAGTTATAAATACCCCTTTAATTTAAAATATGTTATAAATCGGGAAGTTTTTTTACAAGTTATAAACACATACAACCTTCTTTCTATCAATTCTAAATATAAAAAAGGTGCTTTGTAATTAAGTTAAAGTACACAAACATGCCGTACATTTATTCCTCAAACTCCTCCTATCTACACTAACGCTTTCTTCTTTCTTCTTTCTTCTTTCTTCTTTCTTCCTCTTCAATTATTACATTATTGTCAAATAAATGCTAGAAAATTAAAAATGTTTAACATGAGTACTAGAAAATCCTATTTTTTCCTTCCTAAATACTCTTTATATATTTTTATGCGAGAGGAGAAAATGATGCTATTTTTGTTCTATATTTATGTACATAAAAATAAATAAATATAGCATTTGTCTTTCACTTCTATAAATAGGTATTTACATATATGAAAATATCTAGGAAAAACTATGCGATATGAAATTATTTTTTGTCGTTCCAAAACTTGCTCAATTTTGTGATTTTGTTTTTATGTTTATTAAATGCTATATTTTTCAGTGTGGAATGGACATGCACATTATATATATATATATATATATATATATATATATATATATATATCCATTCAATTCAAGTTACTCAATTACCTATCTTTTACTACATCATTGTTATACACCCAAGCAAAAAGAACTGCAATCCTGCCATTACCACAACTTCTACTCGTAATGTATATAAATCGTCTAAGCACATACCTTAATCCACTAACTCCTATTTTTCTTTTCTGACTTTCAGGTACTGGAAAAAGCTATACTCTTCTTTGTTGATCATAAATTTTCAAATATCTTTTTATACTTCTGACTGCAATCCTTCAAAAATCTTGACACATATAGAG
Source organism: Osmanthus fragrans (assembly GCA_019395295.1). Lineage (NCBI taxonomy): Eukaryota > Viridiplantae > Streptophyta > Magnoliopsida > Lamiales > Oleaceae > Osmanthus > Osmanthus fragrans. Next base: position 29,349,667 of record CM033349.1, on the reverse strand, counting down.
TTTCGCATAAATCTTAAGTATACATTTTTAGACTGCACATCTTTTTTCTTAAAATTATTATAACATTCCTCTTCAAAAAAAATAAAAAATATTTGTTGTATATTCTCTATACTTCCCTCTTCATATATAAATTATATTATTATTAATTGTAACGTGATTATATTTTATGCAAGAAAATGGTTGAAAATACAGCCTGATCCCAACTATCTACTCAGGCCAAAGTGACTGAACTACCAAAGTTATTTAATTTTAGTTTATATAAAGTATTTTCTGCATGTTCGTTCATCAATCACCATACGCTTATTGATAAGTGTATTTTTGTACAATTATTTAGTACCTAAACAAATTTATTATTGATGAAAATGAGTGAATTTTTACTTACAAATGTGTAATATATGCTTTTATAGGCAAACATCACGCAAAGAAAAGAGGACAAGGCAAAAGAATGAAAAAAAGATTAAAATCGAACAAAATTGTGAAGTTAGGGACCAAAGTGCAAGTGCCGAAAGTGGAGGATTTGAGGTGCAATTTATGGATGGCAAGATTTAAATAAAATATAAACTATGAGGACCAAAATGTATAAGTTCAAAGTTTAGGGACCTTTTTGCTCTCCTTTTGAAACTTTAGGGACCAAAGTTGCAATTTCCTTTAGATTTAAACATAAAAATCAGATTTTGGGGGAAAAAGAGAGCTTCTTCCGGCTGGGACGTTACTGCGTCTTCTTTCTTCTTCTTCTTCTTTTTTTTTTTTTTAGCTTTTTATTTTATTTTCTTCTTTCTTTTTTCTCTTTTTATTTTGTTTTTGCTTGTGTATTTTGGAGAAAGATTCTAGAGGACACAAAAGAGATCTATCAAAGGGTTGGAGAAGTATTTGGAAAATTCAAGAACGAGTTCAACAAGGATTTTATCTTTAAATCTTTTTTTCTTAATTATTTTGCCATATGTGGAATGTATTAGATTAATATTCTCCTTTATTTACATATATATATATATATATGATGAGCTAATTTATTATATTGGAATTTATGGTAGTAATTTAATCCAGCCTTGATTAATTTCTATATTTGCTTCTTGATATTAAAATGCTTAATTCCATGTATTTCTATTATTATTATGATTGATTTTTCATTTATGTGGTCAATGAGTGATTGTGTTTCGTGATTTATACATCGCTTGAGAGAGGATTGTATAATTTAGATCAAATGGTAGAAATCATCGATTTGTATAGTGACCTTATGCTTGTGTAGTGGATAGAGATATACCAGTAGCCTTAGATGACCCAATGAACTATTTTTACAATTATTAAATGTGGTTATTTGGTTGTAATCGACATAGAGATATAGTAGGTTAAACCAATCAATTAGGGTTAGTTTCAATCGAGAGAGGTAATTAACTAAAATTGAAAGATCGGATCTAACGTTGAAAATGAATAATTAGTTAATTGATTTGTTGAGAAATTAATTAGGCGACGGTTAAATGAAATCATGAATCCTAACCACGTTTTCTCCTCCAAAATTTCCAAATCTTTGTGTTTTTTCTTATTTAATAGATTTTTAGTTGTTTTCCTAAACTCTATGTTTTTATTGTGTGTTTATTTTTGTCGTCGAATTAAAATTTATTAAAGCTGTGTGATCGAAAAGTATACATTCCTCAAGGATTCGACAACCCAAATTTAAAAGATTCACTTTATTATTTGAGCGCGATTCGTGCACTTGCGGCTTACACTTTTAGCGAACACTTAGGGGGCGTTCTCTTCGTGTTTCAGTTTTGTGTTTTGAGTTTTGAATTCGTTTTGTGTTTTGTCTTTTGGGTGTCTATTTTGAAATTGTTGAAAACTCGTTTTTTTTGTCATTTTGAAAAAATATTTCTCAACCCATGTTTTTCGAATTTTGGCAGATTTGTGAAGAAACAAGCAAAAACGTAAAAAAATTGTTTTCTGTTTTCTTCACAAAATTTTCATCCGTTTTCAAAAATTCGTTTTCGAAAATAGGAAAGAGAACGCGTTTTCAATGTTTTGCAAAATCGAAAACAGAAAACGGCCCGAAAACAGTAAAGAGAACGCCTCCTTATATTTAACATTCACCAACTAATGTGCAACGCATGTTTTCCTCACTAATATTATTGAAACAAAAGGAAGTAACACGTCATATTTGGCTGTGCTTGAATTTACCTCTCTATTTTAAATAGAAAATAAGTGTAAATATTATATTTTAGTAAAGTTTTAACTTAGATCCCTTTGACAATTATTATTTGAGAAAAATAATATCTTGAATAGCAATTTTTAGAAAAATGTGTGATTAAAAAATAGAGAATTTTTTTGAATTTATGTGTAGAATATTTTATTGTGTGATTGAAAATGAATATATAGTTAAACGAGTTTTTAAATAATGATTGTCAAATAGGAGTTTAATTGGACTAGGACGTTAAAGGTAAATTATAGACTGTTTGGTAGGCATTATTACGTACAATCGTTTTGTAATTTTTTTTTTTATGTTGTGGTACAATGACGTGAACAAACATTAATCCCCTACTTGGGCCTCATTAAAATTTTAATGCGTTTTTGTTTCTCCTAATTTTTTCAATAAAATAATATTACATATAAATTCAAAAAATTATTCCTTTTTAACCACACATTCTTTAAAAAATACTATTCCAAAATACAATTTTCTATAAAAAAAAAAAAAAAAATACATTGAAATGAAAAGTGTTGAAAATATTAAATAAAAATTCTAGTCCTCTATTGACTTTATGATTTATAAAATATCAAAAGCATCTGTCCCAATTCCCAATTCATCAATTCCATGTAAAATGGAGCTAAACTGACACTCAAAATCGAGTCATGTAGAACATGACTTAACGAGTTTAATACTTCAAAAAAATAAAAAATGAAAATGAAACGAGAGGGGCTGCTTTTCACTAACCAAAAGCGTTTGACGATTATTGAGCAATTCTTGTATAAAGAAAATTCATTTAACATGTGAGCTCGTAATCTTTATCTAATAAAAAATCATGGTACATTGATTAAAGGGCCTTAAAGTTTAAAGAGCTATATTTTGGATTTTAATGAGGGTATCAATTCACCATTTGTGATCCGCTCAAGTTCTGTGGGGAATCCTATTACGGAATCTCATTGAATCCTTCCCCCCCAAAACCCCGAACAAACAAAAAGCCATAAAACATATATAATTGGGTATCTTTCTAACAACAAATTAGAATCATGCGATTTTGTCTAAAATTTAGGTAAGAATAAGTTACATAAAGTGAGGAAAGAATTATTTTAGTCGCACAAGCACATATTCTTATTAATGAACAAATTCAATGTAACATTCCAAAGGAATGAATTGCAATTTGTAATATAAAAGTTAATGTGGCTTGCGATATCACTTATATTGAAATTTTCATACACAATAGGTAGGTAAAGGAGAAATAGAAAAATAATAAGTAGTAAGAAGGAGTAATTTTAATCATATACTTATTTAGTTGGTAGATAGATTAATTATATATAATAAGTAATGCCATTTTGATTATTTTCCACCATCTTGTACTCATTATTCTCAAAGATAAAAATATAATTAAATCTGAAAAAAATGAAAGAACTTCAAGTGTGTATTTTTTTTATTCTTTTGTTAGCAGGATCAGATATTAAAGGACCTGATTGGATCTTAAAAGTAATTCTATATTCAAATCTGCACAAATTCATATAGTAGTCAATAATTGTGTATATTATCTAATAGGAAATAGATTATCGAGTATTTTAAGGGATTGTGTAGCTGTTATTTGACTTCTACTATAAGGGTCTGTTTGATTGCAAGGGTGGAAAACGGGTGGAAAGAAAATGAATGTCTGTTTGATTACCATGACATTGTTTAATAGGAAATAGATTATCGAGTATTTTAAGGGATTGTGTAGCTGTTATTTGACTTCTATTATAATATTATTTCCTTGAATAGTTGTACGATTCCCATAGTATCTTTTTTCCTCCTACTATTCATATAATTCTCTCTCTTTTTTTCTCCTAACTATTCATCTTGGATTATGCTACTTGTACAACTTTTTTATACAACTTTCTCTTACAATCACTCACATGGGGAGGGGCCCCACAGTGAATAAAAAAATTCACTGTGAGTGATTGTAAGATAAAATTATAAAAGAAAATTGTACAAGTAGCATTACCCATTCATCTTATATGAGAAGTATCTTTAATTGGTATAACTAATAACATTTCTCATAAAAAAAAATTACGATAATTAATTATTAAATGTCATAGAATTGTATTTTCAATGTCAAACACTTGTTACAAAAATTTGTGAGATGAAACTAAACAAATAAATCCCAAATCATATATTTTTTGCAATGTAAAGTTTACATATAGATTGCAAATTCAAGGATTGATCGCATATAGGTCTATTATAGCTACGACAATGAGTCATGCCAGCTTGTGAGTTGTATAACAACCTACATTTTGTAACTTGTAGGCTCAATGCAGTTTTTCTTAGAACTTTTATTAAAAATAAAAATGGAATAGTCACTATTTGTCGCAGCTTGGCTCGCTAACCAATTATCGTATTCGTAGCCTATCTTGCATGCCAAGCTGAGTTGAGCTTGAAGTTGGACAATTCAAGCTGGCTCGACTCGGTCCATGGTTAATTGACTATGAAATATATGTAAAATGTACATTTGTATATGAATGTGTGGATACAAGTTGGAGGATGCACATTCTCTCTTATATATTGCTCGTGTGTGTGTGTGTGTGTGTGTGTGTGTGTGTGTGTGTGTGTGTGTGTGTGTGTGTGAATATGAGTGTCTTTGAATGAATTTGCCTCCCTATAACATGTATCTGTTTTGTCATATGATTTGGCAGACACTACACACATTCCTTGAACTGAAAATTAGTGGGTTCTTGGCTAGCCTCAAAAGTTGGAAGGAATATAATAGATGCATGCATGAATGCTTCTAGTGCCTTCTCAAAAGTTCGTGTGTGAAATATAATGCTTAGGATTCTTTTGGCCATGCATTTCCCCAATTATTTGAATCCACTACACAAATTAAGTGCTTCTCCTCAAGTACACCTACCGAACATAGTTGCTTCATTTCAATGTTACTGTACATTTTAAATAAATATTATTATTATTTTCCTTTCCCACAATATCTAGAGTCATAGATTGTTTAACTTGAACTACCTAATGCTACAAAAAACTCGTCATACTTAATTAAAGACAGCATGTTAATTATTTCTTATGTCGTTGTTTTAATGACAATCATGGTCTTCCAAACAAATGAATTTGAGTTATTCAGTTTAGAATTTGATAATCTAGGCTAAGAGATTGGAAAGATTGAATTATCTATATGCACAAAAAAATTCGTGTGCATACCGAATATTACAAAAAAAAAGAGAAGCTTTTCTTATAAGGTTGCTTTAAAAACAATTGCTCTTATTATCAATTATTTGAACCCTTGTGGAATCACATATTTGAAATAGCTAGTGAAAATTAATTTCTAAACTTTTGAATTGTTTATTATAATTGCTCGAAATCTACTCTCTAATAATTTAAAGTGTTAATCTAATGTACAGAAAGCTTGAGATATAGCCATCAAAATACCTTAAATGGTCTGATTTGTTTTTTATAAAATAAATGTATTTAAAACACGGATTTCCATCATATATCTCTGTGATTAGAACTTCATTTATTTTCAATTCAAATCAAATATATCTAAATGTCAAATTTATGAACAAAAGTAACCATTGTATTAAAATTAACATGAATTGTTATATGGATAAAATCACAAATCAAGAAACCAAAAAAATTAAAAAATAAATGCATGGGTACTAGTGGCAAGGGCACTATGGCGGTAAGGTAACGCGAGGGTAGGACGGCATGGTAACAGGTGGGATCTCGTGAAGGGTGGTGGAGGAATAGGGAAGTATGTAAAATTTGTAGCGTTGATAGAAATAGTGGAAGGAAAGATATAAAGAGAGCAGCGACAATCGGAGAAAAAAATAATGTATCTCTTATAAGATGACGACATGATTTAATCATTTCGTGCTTAAAATTATTGATGAAATATCCAAATCAAGTCGATCTTATTTTTGCTAATTTTATTTATTAGTAAATTGGTATGACAATACCATTATCGAAAAACAATGTCATGGTAAAGTTGGCAAAGGATTAACAATGAAACAAATTGTCATCTCCATTAACTTTCTTGTCGGTCACAACGCATTGATTAAATAAAGATTACTTTCCTTGATCAATGAAAAAAAAGTCCTATTTAATTATTTATTTATATATTTATGAAGTAACTATCAACCGTCTACCATTAATTTGGGACTATAAATTATATTCCATCCGTCTAATTTATACGGGCTGACTTTCTCAATTTTATTGTCATGTTTCTTTATTGAGAATATTTTGTTTTGTTTGTTAACTGATATACCCTCATTTAATTTACCTAATTATAACCTATTTTTCTCACTTAATCTTGAAATTGTACAAAATATATATATATATATATATATATATATATATATATATATATATATATATATATATATATATATATATATATATGTTGTAAAATGAAAGTTTATTAGGGTTTGTAGTGAATGACAATTGTACCACTGCAGCCCTAAAATTTATTATCATTGTATCCCTGATTCTGACCTATAAATATAGGGTTTTGATCATTAAGAAAACACACACAAGTCTATTGACTTTAATTCATTCTTCTACTTTTTCTCTCTTTTATAATACGTTATCAGCACGAAATCTTAATTCTTTAAAATCTCGTGAAGGTAGTAATTTTTTTTAAAACATAATTGTCTATCTTATGTACCAAAATTAATTTGGTGGCGTATGAATTTCTTTTTAATACGCGTGCATTATAAACGAAGTGGCTGCCTTTTCTGTCTCATGTTGTCATTCTTCCAATCTTCCTTAGTCCCCCAAGTTCTTCAATTCTACTGTATTAATTTGACCCCACACGTTTACTCCCGAGATAAATTATTGAAGAGCAGGGTCCCCAAGTTTTTAATTTGACTCTCTTCAATAATAATATTTAACATATTGTGACTTTAATTCTGGGTTCTACAGTTTCAATTCTGGGTCTACAGTTCCTACTTTCTCTCTCTATTGACTATTGATTTTTGACTTTGGTACTAATATTTTTGACAAATGCATATTGAATGCTACTTCATGAGAGAGAACAAGAAGGAGCCTAATTCCATCTCTATCATGTCTTATCCCCCGTCGACATGATCACCAAGGTAATTTAAACTTCAATCAATTTTAGTGATTTTTGTATTCTATAACTGGAATTTATCGCATCTGAATTTCTTTTTAATGATTGGAGGTTTGTTCGATTTTCATGTACTTCATGTAAATTAAAAATCATGAAACTTTACAAATATGGATTAATTGTTGAGAGTATTATTGTTCCTTATTGTGCTTAGTGTTTCAATTTTATATATGTACTATTTCTTAATGAAATTCTTTGCAAAATAGGTTACTTTTAATATTGCAATATATATATATATATATATATATATATATATGAAGCTTACATTATAATGAACATCAATCCGCCTAGGTTATTAAATCTTAGCTCTAATTATTTTGATTAATGAATTTTAGTACTGTGCTTGTTGTTCCAATTTCTTCATGATTATAATCTGTAACAATTGGGGACAGTTAATGGTAAATAATAATTTACTATATGGTAAAGAATAACTTTAGAGCATATATTTTCAAAGATTATTTCCTAATTCATGTTTGGTAATTAATTTATATATAAATTCATATCCCGTTTGTATGGTAATTAACATTCTTTAACCTGATTAAATATTTGTAGATGTTCTATTCATATTGTTGCTCATGAAGTAGCACAATTTTATGATTAATATTCCAGAAAAATATTAATAGTAGATTTGTCTATTATAAATAGTTTGTTGTTACTCTTAAAGTAGCACAATATTATTATTAATATTCTTGAAAAATATTACTTGCTCCTGAAGAGCATAAATTATAATTTTCAATATTTCAGAAGAATATTGACATATTACTCTTGAAAAAATAATAATAAAATATAATGTGCTCTTGAAGTAGCAGAAGTCTAAAAGAATATACTAGTTGTGTTCCTGAAGAAACACAAATTAAATTACTAAATACCGAGTTATAATTTTTAAAGGAAAATAACTTTTGATTTTATTACTATTCTAGAAGGTCATTACTTGCTCATTAAAAATATGATATTACAATTTAAATATTCCATAAGAATACTGATTCAATGCTCCTAAAGAAGCATAATTTAAATTATATTTAAACATGATGTTGATGTTCTTAAAAAAACACAACTCACGTTGTATAAATATTTCATTGTTATTTACGTAGAGTACAAATTTTAATACTATATTGTTTATCTCAAAAGATAAAACAAATCGTTAATGTCAATATTCTAGAATAATATTGTATTTATACTCTTGAAAATTATATATCTCGTTGTGTTCCTGAAGAAACACAACACATCTTATATAAATGTTTCAAAAAAATTATTTGCTCTTCAAGAGTATGTCATTACCAAGTATAGAGCAATATTCTTGAAGAATATTGATTGACTTCTACGTAAAAATACAAATTAAATTACTCTATTTCGTTACGTGTCCATTCTTCTACATAAGTATTTATATATTGATGTTCTAGTTATATTTTATTTGCTCTCGAATAGCATAATTAATTTTTTTTTTACTCCCGAAGAGTAAATTCTTATACAATTTATTATTTCAAATAATAATATGTTGTTGTCCTTAAAGAGTATGATACTATGATTCCAATATCCGAAAGAATATTGATCTATTATTCTTGAAAAAGTTATAATTAAAGATAATGTGATTTAGACATAGCACATTTTCGAAGAGTATATCATTCTGAATTCATGTTCATTGCTGAAGGAAACCATATAAATAATGTCATGAGTACATTAATTAGTTTGATTACTTGAATGATATGTGGTTATATAAACTTTAATATTCTTCGAAATTAAAATATATCTTATATTGAACCAGAAGTTCAATTTGATTGCATGACCAGTTGGACCATCGCTGGATCAATAATGATGCAAAATTTAAAATTCAAATGGATATTCAAACGAAGAACCAGAAGATTCTTCAATCCAGTGAATTCATATGTATCATTTGTTCTCTTTATCGATAATTGATCATTAAACGTCACTAGCTAAAATAAGATTCAATTTACTACATTTTTGAAAATTAATTAGGGTGATATATGGGGCCCCCATCACCCACCACGTTGATCATCTAAATATTATTTGTATCTAATAGATTTGATACAAATACTAGATGATTGCATGGTGTTCGCAACCTAAAGTTTGCAAAATTATTGCTCAAGCTATGAGCATAATTTTCAAATCATATAATCAAGAGTGTGTCTTATTAATGCTAGTGGACATAAATCTCAATAATTAAATAAGTGTTAGTTGAGATGTCGATAAATAATTTGTTTGCTAAATGCCTCTAATTAATATAATTGAGAACAAAATATTTTCCCCTTTTTGTTTAGGAAATTCTATTACGCATCATTGCCAACATCATAGTTCTCCCTATTACAATTTACTTATGGCCAGAGCCTAATTTTTCATCTAATTATTTTGATATTGCAGTATATATATAATTGATACACCAAAATGCACTGAGATGGAATATAAAGAATGCTGAGAATAAATGTGTAGTTTGAACTCTTATCCCAAATGTGTGACATTTTATAACACTAGAAAAATGATTGTCAAATTGATTAGGCAATTCTCTCAGCATTAGGGGGAAGAATTAAAAAGCTGAATATATATATATAAATGCATCAATATCTAAATCCTCGGAAAATATAATTCGAACAAGAAGTTCGAAAGATAATTCATTTAGATGCATGTATTGACCAAAGAGATTAGCAATCTCACACGTCAGCTTGAAATGCTCCAACTCGAATTAAATCCTGGAATGACAATTCATTAATATTATTATGGAATGCATGAAGCGTGATGATATTAGATTCTATTACAAAATCCTCCCAACGAAAATGGAGCAATTGGTAAAGATAATTTTATTAAAGAAATATATATTCTTAATGAGTATTTAGACATAACAAATTATAAAACCCCTGAAGAGGTTCAGGTACCTGATATATTGAAAATTGAGATATCTCAATAAGTTATGTCATTATAGAGTAAGAAATAGAATCGAAAAAGAAAAGTTGTCGATAATAATTTTGTACATGATGTGCTACATCATATATGAATCGCGAGGAATCAAAATAAATACGTCAAAATATATCGATCAAAGTAATGTTTGCCCAAATAAAATGGACGTAATCCTAAATTGATTTTATTAGAGAAATATGATGTTTTTGGACCTGTAGTCCAATAATCTAAAGACATATACTTATGCGAAAAGAAAATGAGAAAAATAAAGTCATAATGTGTAAGTCACGACTCTCAACATAGTGAATTTCGTAAAGATTGTCATTTATGAAATCACAAATCTATATCATGTTATCTTGACAATATATGAAATTTGAAATACGTAATAGTCAACTCATCTGGCATGACTATTAATGTTATCTCTGAAATATTTAATATGCTTGAAGCATAACTCAAATGATGCATGTTCGAGAACCATGTTTCAAATTAAATTGTAAAGATTATTATATGAATTGAAACGATCTGGACGCATGTAGTATAATCGCCTTAGCGAATATTTGTTGAATGAGGGCTATAGAATGATGATGCGTGCCCATGTGTTTTCATAAAGAAAACAAATATTGAATTTGCAATTGTGGCAGTTTATGTTGATAATTTAAATTTAATTGGAACTCTTGAAGAGCTCAACAAACTGCTAATTATTTGAAAAATGAATTTGAGATGAACGATTTAGGAAATATCAAATTTTGTCTCGGGTTGCAGATTGAACATTTCTCACGAGATTATTTGTTCATCAATCTATATTTACAGAAAAAGTTCTAAAACGAGTTCATATGGATAATGCACATCCATTGGCATCGCCTATGGTTGTTTGATCACTTGATATGAAAAAAAAGATCAATTTCGTCTACTTGAAGTTGGAGAAAAAATTCTTGGTCATGAAGTACCATATCTTAGTACAATTGGAGCATTAACTTATCTTGCAAACTGCACTCAATCCAACATAGCTTTTTCTGTAAATCTTCTTGCAAGATATAGCTCTACACCAAGTCAATGACATTGGAATGGTATTAAACACATTTTTTGTTACCTAAAGGGTACGATTGATTTGAGATTATTTTATTCCCAAACGTCGGGATGTACTTTAGTGGGATATGTAGATGCAGATTATCTCTCTAACCCACATAAAGTAAAATTATAAACATGATATGTGTTCACACGTGGAGGAACAACTATATCATAGAGATATGTGAAGGAATCCTTGACAGCAACATCCTCAAATTACTCTGAAATTATTGCAATCCATGAAGTAAGGCGAGAATGTGTATGGTTGAAGAACATGACCCATCATATCCAAGCATCATGCGAGTTAATTTCAACAAAATACAGTCTAACAAATTTGTATGAAGACAATACAACTTGTATTGCAAAACTTAAATGAGGCTATATCAATGGTGATAGGACGAAGTATATTTCTCCAAAATTCTTTCATACACATGAGTTTCAGAAGAATGACGATATCGACGTTCAACAAATTCGCTCAAGTGACAAAGTGACCGACTTATTCACAAAAGCACTGCCAACATCTACATTCAAGAAATTAGTTCACGGGATTGGAATGTGCCGACTCAAAAATTTTCAGTGATTAATATCAGAGGGAGTAACTGTACTCTTTTTCCTTCGCATATGTTTTATCCCACTGGATTTTCCTAATAAGGTTTTAATGAGGCAATATTTATTTTTAATACTCCAAAATAACCGTGTTCTTTTTCCTTGGTTTGATTTTTTTGTCCCATTGGATTTTTATCAAACAAGGTTTTAACAAGACATATATTTTGTAATGTGTCATTCAAGGGGGAGTGTTGTAAAAGAAAAGTTTATTAGGGTTTGTAGTGAATGACAATTGTACCCCTGCAGCCCTAGAAATTATTACCATTGCATCCCTGATTCTTACCTATAAATATAAGACTTTGATCATTAATAAAACACACACAAGTCTATTGACTTTAATTCATTCTTCTACTTTTTCTCTCTTTTATTACAATATATATATATATATATATATATAAGTAAACTAGGAAAGTTTTTGACAAAAAATGATTTTTCAATAATATTAAATAATATTTTGTAATCTGTGTGAAAAACAAAATCAGCCTATATAAATGAGGTGGATGAAGTATATAATTGGGAACAAAATTACGATTCTCCCCAAACTCACGTGGGGCATATATAATACACTAATTTTTATTTTATTTTTGAATTATATTCCACTTTATGATTCCACCAAAACTAATCTGTTCAACTTTCACACTTTCAATAAAAGAAGAGCGATGAAATTGAAATCATTAACACTTTGAGTAAAGACACTTTTTATAAACGTGTCTAATTTACTAATGACCTTTGCTTTGTTTTACCACATGATTGTAAGAGTTAGTGAATTCTTGTTAATAATCTAGACGTAGAATGCACGTCATGTATATTTTTAATATACTAGATCTGACAAGATAACAAACAAATACATATTTTTCATAGTCCATTAATCATATTCAATCACAATATGCTTAACATATCATAATTTGCAGCTCGAGAGAAAGTTTTTCTTTAAGTTCTTTTTAACATGTTGATATAGCATTATATTAATTCTTCATTTTCTTTTGCTAATTTTATTGAAAATGGTTGTATCTATGTATTAAGTTGAATATTTGTTGTAATATAACGGATTATGTGGTAAAATTAAGTACAATATTGAACATATCAATTTGATTTGTGGGAAAACTAAATTTAAAATATCAATTGGATTGATAGAATATTAGTAGATCTAACCACTATGGTAGTGAAAACTTGTTTTATAGAATTTTGTTACAATAAAATGAATGCTTATATAAAACGTAATTCTATTTAATACCACTGATGTCAAGCACCAGTTTATGGAGCAACTATATATTATTAAAAGCTAGATCTACTTAACTGCAATGTTACATGATTCAATTAATTGAATCTATCAAGTGTAACCATATAGATTGGTTCTAAATAACATTATCAAATATAAATTGTTAAAATTATGGCGAATAAAAACAGAATCTGCCATTTAGATGGGACTGATGGGTAATGCTTCGTGGTATTGCTCATATAACATGAATAAACCTCAAGGATAAACTTAGAATTAATGCTATTTATTATTAGGGATAGTGATCACTAATCTAGATCATGGTGTGTCTCTTAATCTATTGTTCAATAGAGACAATAAATTAGGGTCTGTCGGCAATCTAAGTTAGTGACGACTGACAAGCACTACTGACGAAACAATAAACTAAGAACTCACGATTACTAGACTAGTGATAAGCACTAGTCCTAGTGATGGAATAGCATTAATCAAATTTATCATCTCTTAATGTGGTAAGTGGTAAGAACACTCCTAATTATGACAATGTTGACTAATATGAAATTGCTTGTAGTAAGTTTTTCTCACCATTTTACATTTTTTCCCAAAGTAACTCGTCGGCAGGATTGTTTTCTTGAGGTAAATTTGGTAAGTGGTTAGAACACTCATTATTATGACAATATTGACTAAATATATGAAATCGCCCGTAATACGTTATTATTATTTTTTTCTATTATACCTTTTTCTCTCCAAGTGACTTGTCGGCAAGAGTGTTCCAGAGACGTACTTAAAGTCATTAATGCGAACTTAATTATTCCCAAATTTAACGTGTATTTTCCAATTTGTTTTTTGCTCTTTCGTCATGATCTAATGAGAGTGAATAAGAAGCTTATAAAATTAACGATTTCGGCTTTATTATCTAATTATAATTTTTTTTCAACAAATTTTAAGGATGATCCGTAATTAAGCCGCAATCTATAAGAAAATTTTGGACAAGACATTGGACAAGAATCAGTAGCGGCTCCATTATTCATTCCCTGTTGCTGCACCAATATTAGGCAATATAGATACTGGTGTTAAATCAGGATGGACAGCCGTGTCTCAGAATCTCCCAATTTGGTCCGGCGCCAAACTTTTTTTTCTATACGCACGTATTTCTCGTCAAAGCTCACAGTATTTAAAGTGTTCGGTGGCAATCCTATGTTTCCCCAAAAAAATTGAGGAAAAACAATTGCTCTATGGCAGGAAATTCCCAAATGAATTCCTCCAAGGGTGCCTGGAAATCTGCCATTTTCATCATCTGTAACTACCCTTCTTCTTCTTTTTTTTTTTTCCTTCTCAAATTATTAATTGTTCTTAAATTTGTACCAATTTGTTTTGATTTTTACTTGTAGTTGTAGAGGTGGCTGAGCGATTTGCCTACTATGGGGTGTCGGGGAACCTGTTCTCGTACTTGATTAAGGAGGTTGGCCAGCCTACCGCCACCGCCGCCAAGAATGTCAACATCTGGCAAGGTGTCTCTGCCCTGTTTCCGGTGGTGGGTGGCTTCCTTGCTGATTCTTATACAGGAAGATTCTGGACCATCCTCTTATCCTCCATCATATATCTTACTGTATGTTCATCACTTTCCCTTTATTATTTCATCATAAATAAAAATTTTCCGGCGCTGGTGATCAATGGGTTATGTTTTTTTTTACAGGGTCTGGTTTTGCTAACCATAGCAGTGTCGATAAAATGCATGGCCCATCGCCATGTATTTTTCTTTATAGCACTTTATATTATTGCAATTGGAGAAGGGGGGCACAAGCCATGTGTGCAGACTTTTGCTGCTGATCAATTTGATGAAAATCTACCTGAAGAAAAGGCTGCAAAAAGTTCATTTTTCAATTGGTGGTATGTGGGAATTGTGTGTGGTGCTACTGCAGCTGTTTTGGTGGTAATTTACGTGCAGGATTATGTGGGGTGGAATTTTGGTTTCGGAATGCTGGCGGTGGCCGTGGCAGCCGCACTCGTGGTGTTCTTGATCGGAAGCAGGACTTATCGCCACCAAGCTCCGGTAGGGAGTCCATTTACTAGGGTGGCACAAGTGGTTGTTGCGGCCATGAGAAAGCGGAAACTATCGGAGAGGGAGGGCCGCGGCATTTGTCAAGAAGAGGAGAGCAGCAGTATCGGCTTGGAGGGTGGGGTGGGAGTTCATACTTTGGTCCGCACTCGCAAGTTTAGGTAAGATATTTCTCTCAAGTCAATAAACATGTTTGAAACAACACTCAATTCAATTAATTCTACATTTTGTATAGTGTTCAAAACAAATGATATTGAATTGTTAGATCGTCTTCGTATGATATTAGGAGATAATCCATGACCAATGGTCCCTACATGTTCAATGACAAAGACAAATGATGCCGTTTGTTGAATTTCATTGCATAATCTGGTACATTAGACTTTGGGCATTTAATTTAGTCTCTGTCTGATAGAAATATTTTAATTTAAGTTAAAATTAACAATTAATCCTAGTCACATATTTTATAAATTTCAAAATTTTTCAATCACACATTTTATCGACTTTTATTGAAATCTACTGAAAATTTGATTTTAATTCTCACAAAACATGAGCTTAATATATTTGCATAGTGCGAGCCTGTTCGGTGTCCATTTATTTATTTATTTTTGTAAAAAATGCATTTTAGAATAGCGATTTGATGGAGATTGTGCGGTTAAAAAATATTTGAAGTCTTTTTTTTAATTTGCATATAATATTATTTTATTGAATAATGTATGGTTGAAAAGAATATAAAAAAAATGTATTTTGAAAAAAAAATAGAATCAAACAAGGTCGGTTGATATAAATTATGTACCTAATTGCAAGTCAAAATGAAAAGTTTGCCACTAGTGGAATGGACAATCCATTAGGAGTAACTTTTTCGACAATCCTTTTGTTAAAAAATAAATCAAAATTGCTTAATTATTATTTTTCAAACAAAACAGAAGAATAGAACTATCTTCGTAGTCTAGCATAGGTCAATCTAAGAGGGCTATAGATTGAATGGATGTGGACAAATCCATGAGGGGGTGTAAAAGGAATGGATGTGGACAAATCATGCATAAATAAAATAAAATCCACATCTTAGTTGACTTTCAAGCTCTTTTTTATATGAAAAGATTTTGTACTTTTATATATATATGTGTGTATAATTTGTCCCACTTAATTTGTAAGTGCGTTAGGATCGATGTCTAATCAAATTTGATCAGACATGTATTTATTTACGAGTCATCTTGAGATTGTATGGATATGTACCGATTTGAAGTCACTTGTTTAGCATCTCTAATTAAACCACTTGATTAAATCCATCCATCAAACACTTTAGTGGGCTGATGTGGTACTAAATCAGGATGTACATAGCAATTAGATTGAGACTAATCTAGCATCCTAGTTTGATTAGACAATTTATTACAGCGGGCACATCCCCAACCTATTTGATAAAATGCTTGAACGAAACTCGTAAGTGTCAAATGTAAGAGTGTATAGATGTAATCATAGGCGGACCCAGGAGGTTAGAGTTGGGAGGTCCTAAAATGAAAAATATTGAGATGAAAGAGGAGGGGGGGGGGGGGGGGGGGGGGGGTTTGGGGTAGCACAAACATTCATAAAATATTTCAGGATAACACAAACATTCATAAAATATTTCAATAAGATGCTCGTTCAATCAATTATATAGTAAACCCACAAATCTGATATTTTTCAACAAATTGTATTTTTTAATAAATATGTGCTGCTAAACTATATTAAAGAAACTGAACACTTCTTTAAAGGATATTTACCAAACTTTTTTTCACTTTGTCATACTGAAAGTTGGTAAAACTCTACATATTTTCTCATAATTAGTTATTTTCTCTAAGGACCTTGCTCTAACTGTTGATTAACTGTGTATATATTATTTAAGACTTCCTTTCTGTAGCTGCAAACCTTTGTTTTGGACTTTTGAGTAGATTGGGCCGATTGGATAGGGCTCACAAGTTTTTTTTGTTTTTTTTTATGACTCTACAAAAATTTTATTCTTATTGAATTTATTTCTTGTATAGTCATATCTTTTTTCCCTCATAGATTTATCTTATGCATTCTTTGGTGAGTTAAATGGATTGGGAGATTTTTTACCCAAAAAAAAAAAAAAAAATGGAAAAAATGGAGGGTCCTTGGACCCTATGGGACCCCCCCAGGTCCGCCTATGGATGTAATATGTTGCTATGAATATATCATAGAATCTACGTCACATGATTCTGTCTTTAAGTAATTTAACAGGATTAAATTCTGCAGATTTTTTGACAAGGCCATGATTATAGATGAAATAGATGCACCAAGTGAGAAAACAAACCAGTGGAGACTGTGCTCTGTAAACCAAGTCGAGGAAGTAAAGCTCCTCCTCCAGCTGATTCCCATTTGGTTTAGTTGTTTGATGTTTGCTGTTGTGATTGCGCAACTCGGCACTTATTTCACCAAACAAGGTAGCACTATGAACAGATCTATTGGACCAAACTTCCAAATACCAGCAGCATCATTTCAAGTGTTCACTGGTTTCACAATTCTTACCGCGGTTCTACTATATGAGAAACTCTTCGTTCCAATAGCTAGACGAATAACCGGGCACTCTTCTGGGATAACGATTCTACAAAGAATCGGGTTTGGACTATTCTTGTCCATAATCACCATGGTCGTGGCAGCTTCCGTAGAGGCCAGAAGGGTCGGGATTGCAAGAAAACATGGGCTTACTGACTCTCCAAAATCAGTAGTTCCAATGAGAGTTTGGTGGTTGGTTCCACAATACATGTTGACGGGGCTCTCCGATGTGTTTACAGTGGTTGGATTGCAGGAGTTATTCTACGATCAAATGCCTATTGCAATGAGAAGCATTGGTGCAGCTGCATACATCAGTGTTGTGGGCGTTGGAAGCTTTTTAAGCAGTGTTCTGATAACTGTTGTGCAAGAAATTAGTTCAAAAAGTGGGCACAAGTGGCTTGGTAACAACATTAATCAAGCAAATCTCCACTACTTTTACTTGGTGTTAGCAGCTTTGAGTGCTGTTAATTTGTGCGTTTACATTTTTATTTCAAAGAGATTTGTGTACAAGAAAATCGAAATTCAAGGTCATTCTAATGTAAAAGAATGAGATTAGAAAGTTATGTTGATGGATATGTATGAAAATAAAAGAAAAATATGCATGTTCAGTTAGATTTCAAGTATTTTGTGGAACTATAATGTTTTTGAAATTGTTTGGGTATGATTATATTTACAGGTGGATGTTTGAGTAAAAAGTTTCATTACTCACTGAACTTTATCTACTGTCATGTTATGATCACTGAACTTTTTTTGATAGGTAAATGTAAATTATATTGATTAAAATGATTTACAATTACATCGGGCATACCTCATGTCATGTTATGGTCACTGAACTTTGAAATGCTTATGAATGGTCATTAGACTTACACAAAATTGTCTCTATCCATCACTCACAAACATCTGTTTAAAGGGCCTCTGAGGTGGCATAACGGCTTTCCCGGTGGCAACAGATGTCATCTTCTCTTACCACGTGAAGAAGCGCCATCTGGTAAAACGTGATTTTATCTCAGTAAAATGCAAACAACACATTCAATCGAAAGAGCCCTAAATTTCCAATGCCCAAATCTTGAAATTGAAGAACGAACCCTAATTCCCATCACGATTGCAGAAATTGATTCTACCCCAGCTAATTCCCTACCTGTGCACAACAACACATATAAAAGGGAGTGTCGATTCGCACACATGAAGGCAGAAGACGGAGGTAAAGATCGCACCGTTTATTCGATTTATATACTTTCAAAAAACCATCGATACAATGGATTTCGAATATGTGACTTGATTCAAGATTGTAGGGATATTTATGGGAAAGTAAGGTACAAACGATATGTTTATGAGTGTTGCAAGATTGCATCTGTGTTGGGGTATTTTTGGAATAGCTACCAGACCAGACTGCATGATTCTTATTTATTATTATTTTTGTATTATTATGAAACCAAGCTTGAATTATTTTGGTGAACAGTTATTAACTTGTATTTGCACAGTCAATGATACCGAACAGATTATTATTTATACACCAGAGGTACAGAATTCTATTGTTTTCAATTTCTTGACAGATTATGAGGAAGACCCTGATTTCATTCATTCCAAAGTTGACATGGCCTTGGAGGAAGATGATTTGTTGTACGACTACAATGTAAGGGTGTAAATTTCACTTTGGCGGCTCGTGGTTTGACCTGAGAAAAGCTTGAATTGGCCCAGCTCGTGGCTTGAAAGAACCGAGCCGAGGCTCGGGCAGAGAATTAAAAAATAATAGCCGTCTATTAAGGCGCTATAGCTGCTTTAACATGCATAATTTTTAAATTACGTTTTTTGAATAATTAAAAAAACGTTTGTTTTATTAGTTTAAAAAATGTAATTTCTGAATTTATTTGTTTCAAGAAAATTTGTACACGAAATATTTTATTCGTGTTCAATTTTAACTTCGTCTACGTTGATTGTAGTCGATTTCAAGTCCCAAAAAAAGAGAAAGGTGTAACTTTTATTTAATTTATAATTATAATTCGTATAAATAACACAAATTTTAAATTCTTTAAAAAATATTAGATTCGTCACGAATTTAAAAAAGAAAAATCTACCCGGCTCGGCTTGAGCCTATATTTATTGGCCAAACAAAAGCTTAGCTCGGGCCAAAAAAAGTCTAAACTATTTTTACTCCAGTTGAGCCCGAGTTTTGAGTTTCAGCTCGATTCGTTGACATACCTATCGCAATGTGATGGATGCATCAAAATTGGATCGGACATGAATGAAGCAAGAAATGAAGGAGTAGTGATGAGTGCAAGGGAGGTGGAAGACGATGACATGGAGTAAGCACCAACCGAGGAATTATTATTGGCTTGTTCACAGGACGAAGATGTTGGTTATCGCTTTCCAAATTTTTTGCATGAGATAGATATGAGGAATCCACAATTTGAAGTTGGACAACTTTTTTGATTAATGGAAGAGTTTCGGATTGCAGTGAGAACATATGGTGCTCTCAATGGTTACAATGTGAAGTTAAAGTATAATTGATCGGATTTAAATCGTATGCCGCAAGTGCACGGATCGTGATCAAGTAGTAAAGTGGACCTTTTAAGTCCGAATGTCGATCCCTCAGAGAGTGTTGTTTTCAATTACGAGTATATTTGTTTCAAATTAACGAAACAGACACACACATTTGAAAACTGAATTTAAAAACGATAAATTATGAAAACACGATTTTCAATTTAAAAAGATTAATTAAAACTTTAAAAAGTGAAAAATTTGATTTGAAAATGATGTTGAAATTTATGATTTCATTTAACCGTTATTTCATTAATATCAAGCCAAATATGCGCTAATACAAATTACCAAAATAATCAGTTAGACCCGATTTTTCAATTTTAAATTAATATCCTCTTTCGAGCGATATTAACCCTAATTGATTAAATTATACCACATATTTCTATATCGATACAAAATTAATCAATTGTATTAAATTTCTGTGAAAATACTAACCACAATATTTATAGATATCATATAAATATAGCAATTTTTAACATGATAATCAAAACACCAATATTTTGATAACAAATGTATTTAACAACATAAAACATGATATTAATGAAAATAAGTTAAACTAATACATAAATTCCAACATAAACTTGTTTAGTTCATCATTCTAATACAATAACAAAGAGATTCTCATAAACATATCATTACAAACATGAAGAATAAAATTAAAGGAATACAAAAGTTGAGATAAAATCCTTTTGAACACAAATTGTAATTTCTTCAATGTATTCCTTAAGCTTTTCTTAATGATCTCCTTGCTATATCCCACTTTTGCTATCAAAATAAACCAAGTTAAACAAAGAAAATAAGAAAAACTAAAGAAAAGAAAAAGAAAGAGAAGGGGACGTCCACACATGGGAGGGAAAAGAGAGAGTTGGATTGATAAATGATAAGATATATATACATACTAAAACTTAGAGGCCAAGTAATATTGAAATAATATAATTAAGAGATATTTTAGGATATTATGTATATTATAATATAAATTAGATATTTAGTATATTTTATAATATAATATAGATATTATAGGATATTTTATCATATAAAATAAATATCTTAAAATATCTACCAATATAAAAACTAGAAAATAATACAAGTTGGGTCAAAATAAAATTCTAAACGAGAATTTAAATCGCCCTATTTTTTTTACTCCATGCGGCCGCATGGCTCAAACCAAAAATTATTTTGCAGTTTAATCCCTTCCATATTTGCATGACAGGTCCTTCATCTTTCAGACTTTTGCATTTCAATCCCCAACTTCACAATTTTGTTCAATTTAAGTCTTTTTCCTTCTCTTTTCGCTCGTTTCACTTCTTTTCGGGGTTTTAGCCTACAAAATTAACAATTACACAATTATAAATAGAAATCTACTCAATTTTATCAATAATAAAGTCTCAAAAAGTGCTAAATAAATGTGTAAAAACACACTTATCAATAATGATAGAAAACGAGCTCAATGAGTTTGTAAACTGCGGTGTAATTGGAGGATATGGTCCTCGAAGTTGAGTACGACGGAGACAATGCAAGTGAAGTCTTACACGCTCGAGAAAATTATGTTAACATCAGTGGGATAGGATGCTAATGACTGTATATACCCTGTGGCATATGCTGTTGTCGAGAAAGATAACATAGACACTTGGAGATGGTTCCTGAAGTACCTCCAAGAGGACGTTGAAATTGGCTATGGGAGGGTTAGACATTGATGATAGACAAACAAAAGGGTCTTCATAATGTGTGCGATGAGTTATTCCATGAGGCAGAAAATCACTTTTGTGTATGACATATGTACACAAACTTTTTTGGCGTCGGATATAAGAGCAAATTACTGAAGAATTTTCTTTGGCGTGCCGCCAAGTCAACAACTGTTGCTGAATTCAGACATTGGATGCAAAAAAAATCATGAAGTAATTCCTTTATGCAATCTAAACTCTTTACAACTGATCTGAATCCTGAAAACGATGACTAGATTGAGGTGGAGCCCGTTCAAGATCATGATACTAATAATGAATCTGAGCTTGAATTAATTCGACCTGCTTGCAAATCCTTTAGAAGACTATCATTTAGCCAGAGACGGAGTAAAAAGGAAAATAAGACCACCATCAAGATATAATAAATCAAATTTTATGACTGCACTTAGTGTTTAGAACTTTTCTGACAATGAGCCTAATTCTTATGAAGAGGCGATTGGAGAAAAAAATGCAAAATTTTGACTTACAACTTTGGAAGATGAAATGCTTTCACTTATGAAAAGTAAGACATGGATCTTAGTAAATAAATCAAAAGGGCAAAATGTTATTGATTGTAAATGGGTTTACGAAATAAAAGAAGATGATTCAAATATACCTTTACAAGAATTTATTCTCTCTTATTTTACAATTTGATTTTGAATTGGAACAATTAGATGTGAAGACCCTTTTTTTTGCATGGAAATTTGGATGAAAAAAGTTTATGTCTCAACCAAAAGATTTTGAACAAAAATGAAAAGAAAATTGTGCATGTCTTTTACAAAAAAAATCACTTTATGGCTTAAAATAACCCCCTAGGCAATGGTATATCAGTTTAGATACTTTCATTAAAGGTCTTGATTTCAATAGAAGTGAATATGATCCATGTTTCTATTATAAAGGTAATGAAGGTCCTGATTCGTATTATCTTTTGCTATATGTTGATGATATCTTACTTGCTGGGTGTGATGTAACTGAAATAAATGATATTAAGCAAAAGTAAGAACAAGAATTTGAAATGAAAGATTTAGGATCCGTTAAAAGGATTTTAGAAATGAAAATTAGAAGAGATAGAGCTAATAGTAGCCTCTTTCTTACAAAACAATCATACATTTTAAAAATACTATGTAAATTTTCTATGGATAAAGCAAAGGAAGTTACTTTACCTCTTGGTAGCCACTTTGAATTTTCTGTAGATCAATGCCCTAAAATTGAAATAAAAAAAGGTAGAATGGATAAAGTTCCTTATGCAAATGCAGTTGGCTCAGTCATGTATATTATGGTCTGTACTAGACTTGACCTTGCCTTTGTTGTAAGTGTTTTAAGTAGATTCATGAGTAATCCTGGAGAATACCATTGGGAAGCAATGAAATGGTTATTAAGATACTTAAAAGGGATATCTAATTTGGGGCCAATGTTTCAAAAAGGCAAGACTGGAATTAAACTAAAAGGTTTTGTTGATTCAGATTTTGTTGGTAATTATGATAATAGAAAGTCTACATTTGCATATGTTTTTACTTTAAATGATACCTGCATAAGCTGGAAATCACAGCTGCAAAAGATTGTATCCTTGTCATCAACAGATGTTTAATATATTGCAGCCAAGATGCCGTAAATGAAGGTATATGGGTGAAAAACTATTAGATGAAATTTGTTTCTCTAGTAATAATGCTATCATATATTCTGACAGTCAATATGCTATACATATTAGTAGAAATCCCGTTTTTCATGATAGAACTAAGTACATAGATGTTAAATTCTATTTCATAAGAGATATAATAGAGAAGAAGATCATAAAAATTGAAAAGATTTCAACTAAGTGTAACCCAACAGATATGGGAACAAAAATACTTCTTCTACATAAATTTAGGGATTGTTTAAATCTCCTTAACGTCTTTGCTAATTAAATTCTTTTGCAGGTACAACGAGTGAATGATATCAAAGGAAGTGTTAACCTCTAATCCACAATAAAACCCAAAGATTTCAACCAATGTGGAGATTGTTAAATATTATGCTTAATATCTTTGGCCTAGTGATACAGCCCAATACTTGAGCCTACATAAATATATGTGACTCAGTTACTTATCATTTGTGCATCCTCGTGTTTTGAATGCGACTTTAATATTTTAAGTAAAAGGTTGAGATGATGCCATGTGGAGCTGGGGTAACCGTAGGATACAATGTGACTTTTTTATATGCGCCTAGCCCTTCACTTGCTTCAGGGTAGAGTGAGAGTTCTAAGGTTTTCTTCTCATTCGTCTTTGTATTCTCTCTAAGAAGACCTCTAGTTTTGTCCGTATTCTCTTGTCTTCTAGATATTCTTGGTGAAATCTAGTATAGATTACTTTGAGGTGAGGCTGATTCTATTTTTAGTCGAGCAGTAACTTTTGGTTACTTGGTGTAATACTTTAAGGGTATTTTGAGAGAGAGAAAATTCGATCTGAGGGCAAGATTTGTTGGATCTTTTGTATTGTAATCCTTGTATTGATATTCTTTGCTGATTTTTTAGTGGATTAGAGCGATAACCACTTTGGTGGATGTTTAACGTGGTGACTAGCCCCTCTTTTGGGTGAACATCCGAGCTTTAGGGCAAAAAATCTTTGGTGTTCTTTAATTTTCTGTTATAAGTTTTGATTTTTTGGGACTGTCAATGCCAACATCAGTCAATAATTATGGCTTGCCTTTTTTTTTTTTTTTCTGCTTCCTAATATGGAACAGTGATATGTGAGGAGAAATTACAAATGAACAGTAATATTCAGATTGGGAATTTTAAAAAAATGTCACTTTTTTGGGTGTGAATGATCCATATTACTCTTAAACTCACAATTTTAGGAGCATTTAATGCTCATTAAGACTAACTTTCATTACTATTAATGTTTGATGTGATGATTGAATTTTTATATTATAAATATTATATATTTGTATATTAAATTGTTAAATATGAATTTTGTTGATACAAAAATTCCCAAATTTTTTTTTATGTTAACTCCTCTAATATCTTCCATCCTCATTAACAAACTCTAACTTTCCCTACATCTTCTTCATTCATTGATCAAGCTATTGGAGTTTTCATTCATTTTGAGATGTTAGTTCATAAAAAGTGTTTACATTTTTTATTTATTTATGAAAAATGCTACTTAACCCACATGGGTGACTGCATGTGAGTGTGCGGTCCCCATGTGAATAAAATAATATTTTTCTGCATGTGAGTGTGCGATCACTCTTACGGTCAACCATGCGGTTCCTGTAGCATAACTCTTTTTTATAGTTTACTATTTATTAAATATTAGATACAATATGATCATATTTTTGTGAAACTTTTTTAACTACTATTGATGATGAGTGCTTGATATTTGAAATTTTTTTTAAATGGAAAATTTTAACAATATCATTTTGACAAATGAAAAGAATTCCATAATGAACCATAATTAATGAAGTACATTGAGTTATTAATTTTTGGTAAGATGTTGCAGTTGAGAATTAATTATGACTATTAATATTTTTAACACATTATTCCAAGGTGCTGAACATTGTATCATGTTTTCAGGCTTTTCGATGACCGGACAATGTGTCATCTCATCTTTTCCGAAAAGTCTCGACCGTTGAAATGTCGACCTAGACATTTCGAAAACGTTGGGAACGACATTTGAACTGTCGAAACCCGACATTTTGAAACTGTCGGAATGATCAAATCACTTTAATGTGACATTTTTATTGAAATAGTCAAATTATCAGATTTGTACAATATTTCATTTAACCCCTGTTTGGTAGTCATTTTTTGAGAGAAAATACATTTTTGAATAGTTGATTGATGGAGAATGTGTGGTTAAAAATTAAGAAAAAATTTTGGGTTTACGTGTAATATTATTTTATTGAACAATGTGTGGTTGAAAAGAAGAGAGAGAAAAATTCATTTTGAAAAAAATGGCTACCAAACAGAGATTTAGTCAAATCACTTTTATTGAAGTAGTCAAATCACTTTATTGAGGTACATGAAATGTATTTAAATTTATGAACATGGACAAAAATGTACAAAAATATGTTAAAATGATATTATTGCAAACACTTAAAAAAAAGTGACATTTTTGTAAACGTAAATGAAAAAAGTGCTACTTAGTGCAATTTTCTCTATTCAGATTCTCACTTTTAAGAGAGTAGACATATATTCATCTTTTAAAAAAAAAACTATATTATATTTAAATTTACATACATAGACATATATATAATTAAATAAAAATATAGTAATCTAAATTAATCCACTAAATTTAACCTATCAACAGCCCCTTTTTGCCGGCAGTTGTTAATTGAATAATTTCTCAGCGTGTAACTTGTTTGCTTGCAGAAAAAATGACTTGTAAATAAGTTTGTGGGATTTCCTTATAAGCCATGTACAGCCCAATTAAAGCCAAATCTTCATGGCATCATCCACGATTGCATAGAGCTATAGAAGTAGACAAGTAGAGTAGGGTTTTCTTGCTTGGTATTGCACTAAAAATTGGTAACAATTTACTGTGAAATAAAGGGAAAAATGGAGATGTGTTCATCACTCCTAGGCACCAATTTAATCTTGAGTTCAAGTATACTTACTATAAGAATAAGTCGTCATCCTTCATCACCAAACTCGAAAAACAGTATCAGATTTAGTTATGTGAAAACATGTTTTAAATATAGATCTTTTTGTGGGGGAAGGAGATTTGGGGAGGAAGAAAATGAAAAGAAAGCACAATATTGAAAAGTGATGTGAATGAATATAGTATTGTTTTTAAAATTTTAAAAATTTAACATAGATAAATATATGGAGTACGATATACATTACAATTTCGAACGCAATACCAATTGGTTCCCACTGTATTTTACAGAACAGTTACAAAGACAATTGACTAGAAGACCGTAGGGGTACTTTTGTCATTCTACCGTTTATATTTTCCCGAAAGATTTTAACCAAGCTTCAAGTACATAACCGTGATTCCTTCACCCATAAATCGTCAGCTTCGAATCGCAAGACAATGGAAAACGACGTCGAACCACCGCCGGAGCATAAGCTCTGCGGTTATGTAAATGCAGTTCTCTCAATTGACGGAGATCCGAATTTGCTTCCTCTCAATTCCCTCTGCCGAATCGCCGGCGACCCCCACAACATCCACTTTGTATCGCAAGACGATGTTGTATTAACACCCATTGGTAAACCAGGACCTCCAAATTCCAGAACGAAGCCGTGTGATGGGTCCTCCTCGAAGAGGCGGTGGAGCAGAATTGGAATGGTCCGCGGGTCTATAAGCGTGGTGCACCAGATTCGTGCCCTCGTGAGGCACAAGTGTGTGAGAATTTTGGCGAGGGTGGTCAAAATTGCAGTGCGCGAGAGTGAAATTGATGGTGAGTGTAGGGAGGCTAGGGCTGTTGTGTTGGTGGATGTTTACTTGCCTATAGCCTTGTGGTCTGGTTGGCAATTCCCCAAGTCGGCTTCCACTGCAGCGGCTCTTTTTAAGCACCTAAGGTTTGTTGTTAAATTGTTCGTTCAATTTTCTAAATGCCCTGTTCTATTCTTAATGTTGTTGTATTTGATGAAGTAGTGTTTGTGTTGTGGGGTTTTTGTAAAAGATAGATGGCAGACATGGTGTACTATCAGATGATGTGGAATTCAGTCTCAGGCTCTTGTTTTCCAGAATGAAATTTGTATTTAGAAATGCAGTGGATCAACTTAATTACTTAAATTGCCTAGTTGAATTATGGAGAACAGAATCTGATATTTCAGAGTCATGTTTGTAATGACCACGGACTTTTTCCATATTGCCCATTCTTGCAAGGGCTATTTGGTGCACCTGTGTACGGCCATCCACTAGGGGTTGGGCCGCAAAGTAAATTTTAATTCACGCCTCCAGCTTTTCGAACTTTTGATCTGCCCTCAAGAGGAACTAAAGTGGAATGGTAGTACCAATTGGAGCCTAACACCCATGTCCAGTGAACAGTATGTAAGCTAACGCTACAAGAATTAGCCCCTGAGCGAACGGACAAGATGGGGAAAGTCCGTGTTCTTTACAACGTTTGCGAGAAATTAAATGGTTATAGATGTTGGATGTATGAAACCTAATTATAGTGTTTGCTTTTTCCCCTATCCACGGGACGACCTTTGAGGTAAGGTCGACAAGGGTTGGAGGGTGCGAAATTTAAACCCTAATGTTTTTTTGCTCAACATCAAGTGTGTTATGGAAAAACTCCTTTTCGTGAGTGCTTCACAAATTGTAATCTCTTTCTTTGTTATTGTAAAATCGTGTAGAGGCAACTGAATGTGTCTCTTGTATTGAGAGCGAACCGCGCTAAAAAGTGTGTTCTTTATTTGCTTTTATGTTTCATGTCTTCTTATATTGCTCTTGGTGGTACAAGATTAGGCATTAATTCACTACCAACTTCACGACTCTCACTAATAGCTCACATTTTAATAATATATATTGCACCATGTGAGTATGTTGATATTTTCCTTTTTGGCTTGTATTTAAGGCCAAGATAGGTATAGACACAGTCCAATCTGAGAGTGGGAGTGTGGGTGTAGAATAAAACTTTGAATAAGAGAGTTTCGTAAGAATGTCAATTTGAAAAACTTTGAATAAATTTCTTAAGAATGTCTATTTGAAAATGTTTTAGAGAAAGAATCCAATCTGAGAGTGGGAGTGTTGGCGTAAAGTAAAACTCGGAATAAGACAGTTTCTTAAGAATGCTTATTTGAAAATGTTTTAGAGAGAGCTGGAGGTTGCCACACTAGGAGAAGACTTGCTAAATTTGGGACACCAGTGCTATTTGTGCACTTTCTAATGACACTTTTCGAGGAGGACAGAGGAGTTGAGATCTCGATGTAGATGTTTTAAACTCAAATAAATAAATAAATAAAATAAAATAAAATAAAATTTGGTGATTGTGTGCATAGAACAATAGTTTAGTGCCCCTTTGGAAATGTTTACATTCAAAAGGTGCAAACGGGATCCTCCAGAGATAGGCAGGCTGAAATTGAATGCGGATTCTTGAGTTTGGGTTGAGGGTGGTATCAGGGGTGTGGGTGCAGTTACCAGAAATCGTCACTGGATTGTTTTGGGGGCCCAATCATAACAGCTGGGGAATATTGCATTTGAAGATGCTGAAGCAGTGGCTCCACGTGAGGGTGTCTTGCCTTTGCGCAAAAAAACTTGATTTCCAAATTGATATTGCAGAATGTCATTCTTTTGGGGTTGTTTTGAGTCGTTTTCGGACTTTTATTATGCTCCAAATGAACCAAAATATTTTGTTTGATGTAGTTTCTTTGTTGCTAGAAGTGAGTTGTGGTTCTTGTCAATTTATCCCCCTAATGGTAATAGGGTGACCCACATGCATGCATTGTTTGCTGCTTTAGATGTTGGTTCATTTTCCTGGTTTGATTGTATCCTAATTTTTCTCTCGTCCTTCGTTTGCGGTGATATGCAGTAATGAAAAGTGCATTTTTACTCTAAAAGAAAAAATAAAATATCATTTGTTATTGTCAGTACTCTGTAAGATAGGAAAAAAATCTTTTGTCCCTTTCTAAATAGATGCAAATGTCATATATGTTCATGTTTGGCAGAGCTTAAAGCTGATGAAACATAATTTTTTTCCACACATCTCCCGCACATTTCATAGGACCCACAACTTATAATCTACAAAAGTTTTACCAACAATACTCTACATATCTTCTGTTCACCGTTTAGGGCAATATTCATGTTTTTGTTTTCAGAACATAGTTGAATACAGTGCTAACAATTATCTTGTGTTTTCTCTTTATAAGACATAACCAAATATTGGAAATGAAAAATGAGCCACTCTTTGTAAATCAATTCGTTCCTGTATGAAAGAGCAAAAAAACCGATGAGTCCAGTTTCGCTAAGTTTGATAGATTCATCCTGTTTAAGGATTAACTCTGTTTGTTTGATGTCCATTGTGCAGTGTTGATCTTTGAATCTAGTCGTCAGTGCTTGAATTAATTTGTATGATTATGTGGCCCTGCCATTTTTTCAGAATTGATGCTAATATTTTTTCAATGTTAATCGAATCTGGCAGTAAAGATTTTTGCTATGCCTCTGATGCTAATGTATTTTTATAAACATTGGTTTGCAGTTCTGATTGGGAAGCTCGAAGTATGATGCTCAAGTTTGACAAATTGGAACTTGTAGACAATTTGAGGATTTGGAACGTCACAGCCTGTCACGTCTTTGGCTGCAAACAGCATTGTAGTGCTCCTGATGGTTCTGAGAAAAAGCTTTTTGAACTCCATGAAATTTTTAAGAGTGTACCCAGTGTGACAAAGAAGGTAGACCATGATTATTCAAGAGGAATCCCAGCCGACTCATCCTCCAAAACCGGTATCTGGGTGCTATCAGATGATATTTTGATCAATATTTTAACTTCGCTTTGCCCAGTTGACCTTCTTAGGATTTCTTTAACATGTCATCATTTAAGGTATTTAGCAGCGTCAATCATGCCATGTATGAAACTTAAACTTTATCCTCATCAGCAGGCTGCTGTTGAGTGGATGTTACAGCGTGAGCGGGAGTCTAAAGTCTTACAACATCCTTTATACATGGACTACAAAACTGAAGATGGGTTTGATTTCTATATGAATATGGTTTCTGGGGAGATTGTGACTGGCATAGTACCCACGATTAAGGATTTCCATGGGGGTATGTTTTGTGATGAACCTGGATTAGGTAAGACTATAACTGCCCTTTCACTCATTCTGAAGACACAAGGGACATTGGCAGAATCCCCGGATGGAGTACAAGTGGTCTGGTGTAGGCACGATGGGTATCAGAAGTGTGGTTATTATGAAATTAGTGGGAACAATATAACCAGGGGCAGGGTCCCTGCTATCAACAAAATTGTGGGTCAGAAATCTCGAAGAGGGCAGTTATCACTTGATGAACTCACCCCAAGGAAGAACTCAAACTGCAATGCACAAAAAATTCCCACATTACTTGATTCCGCTGAGGAAATTCTGGAATCACCTGATTACTGTTCTAGTAAAAGAATCAAATTGTCAAGATCTGCATGCTTGGCACCTGCATCCTCTGCTGTGTACACCAGGAGCTGGAGTAATGTGAAGAGAAATCTTCTGAATGAGTACGAGGAGTCGTCACTTCCTTCTGAGAGAAAAAAGGTTAGGAAATGCTTAAAAAATGGAAAACCTGCCTCTAATGCTCAAAGGAAAAGTCTGAGAAACCAAGGTGGCTTGTCATGTGAATCATCATCCATTAGGAAGAGGGATAAGGAGACTACCACAGACAATTTTGTAAACAATGAATCGTGGGTCCAGTGTGATGGTTGTGGCAAGTGGCGGAAGCTTGCAGATGTAAGTGTAGCAAATACTAATACAGCATGGTTTTGTAGTATGAATACGGATCCCTTGCACCGGAGTTGTAATATACCTGAAGAATCTTGGGATTATGGGGAATCTATCACTCACCTACTTGGGTTTCATACAAAGGGAACCCTTGGGGGGAAGGATGAAAACATATCGTTTTTCATTAGTGTTCTCAAGGAGCACTACACATTTATGAATTCGGAGACAAAGAAGGCCTTGACTTGGTTGGCTAAACTTTCACCGGATGAGCTATCAGAAATGGAAACAATTGGGTTGATGAGTCCGATTGTAGGAAACTCACTGTTCAGTACTAGTGTTTCTCGTGATTTTCACAAAATATTTCAAGCATTCGGCCTAATTAAGAGAGTTGAAAAGGGTGCTACGAGATGGTATTACCCAAGAACTCTTTTGAACCTGGTATTTGATTTGGATTCTCTTAGAATTGCTCTGTGTGAGCCATTAGATTCATTTAGGTTATATTTATCATGTGCAACTTTAATTGTTGTCCCTTCAAATCTTGTTGATCACTGGAAAACTCAGATTGAAAGGCATGTCAGACCAGGTCAATTGAGAGTTTATGCATGGGGTGATCAGAAAAAACCCTCTGCACACTGTTTGGCTTGGGACTATGATGTCGTAATAACTACATTCAATCGTTTGAGTGCTGAGTGGGGTCCTCACAAAAGAAGTGTGTTGATGCAAGTTAACTGGCTTAGAGTCATCTTGGATGAGGGGCATACTCTGGGATCTAGTCTTAATTTGACAAACAAATTACAAATGGCTGTTTCATTGAGTGCTACTAATCGCTGGTTGTTAACGGGTACTCCAACTCCCAACACTCCTAACAGTCAGCTCTCGCATCTTCAGCCCATGCTCAAGTTCCTTCAAGAAGAGGCTTACGGGCAGAATCAGAAGTCATGGGAAGCAGGTATTCTCAGGCCATTTGAGGCAGAAATGGAAGAGGGCCGTTCACGCTTGATGCAGTTACTTCATAGATGCATGATTAGTTCAAGGAAAATAGACTTGCAGGCAATCCCTCCTTGTATCAAGAAAGTAACGTATTTGAATTTTTCCGAAGAACATGCAAAAAGTTATAATGAATTGGTAGAAACAGTGCGGCGTAATATTTTAATGGCTGACTGGAATGATCCTTCACATGTTGAGAGTTTACTCAACCCGAAACAATGGAAATTTCGGGCTACAACTATTAGAAATGTACGGTTATCCTGCTGTGTGGCTGGACATATTAGAGTATCGGATGCTGGCCAAGATATTCAAGACACTATGGATATCTTAGCAGAGAATGGTCTAGATCCTAGTTCGGAGGAGTATGTGTCAATAAAGTACAATCTTTTATATGGTGGCAATTGCATGAGGTAAGATTTGGCTTATAAACTTTCATGTCCTGGATTTTATTTGATAGGGTACACTTGATATTTTTTCTTGTTATTGGATTTGTAGGTGCAAGGAATGGTGTCGTTTACCTGTCATTACACCTTGCAGGCATCTTTTATGCCTTGACTGTGTTGCTTTAGACGGTGAAAGGTGTACATTCCCTGGATGTGGTAACTTATATGAGATGCAGAGTCCAGAAATATTAACTCGTCCAGAGAATCCCAATCCAAAGTGGCCTGTTCCAAAGGATCTCATTGAGTTACAGCCTTCATATAAACAGGTAGGGTTATCTTTATCTTTCTTATTGTATCTGTCTTGTGTATTTTTCCTATGCTTGCAAATGTTTACCAAGTTGTGTTTGTTACTTAATGCAGGATGACTGGAATCCTGATTGGCAGTCGACAACTAGCAGCAAAGTTATGTATCTTGTTGATATATTAAAGAAATTTCAGGAAACTAATAGGATTAATGGATACTCCTGTGACCAGAGAGGGGTACACAATTCTCATGAACTTCATTTGTCCTCTGAAAGAAGCTATTTCAACCCATCATTAGACCAAGAAGCTTGCAGTAGACCTGGAAATGAGTTGAGTCAGATGCTTACAGAGAAAGTTATCATATTTTCTCAGTTTCTTGAACATATACATATTATTGAACAGCAGGTAACTTTCGATTAACTGTAGGCACGGTGAATATAGTTTTCTCTGTAATTAGCAAGCTATTATTTTTCACATTCCTTTCCCAGTTAAATGTTGCTGGTATCCAGTTTGCTGGAATGTATACTCCAATGCAGGCTAGCAGTAAGGTATGTATCTAGTTGCTTTTTGTTTTTTGATATTTTTGAAGTTCCAAACTTATTTGATGTGGTTTAGAAGCTAAGTTACTTTTACGCAAATCAGATGAAATCACTGGCAACTTTCCAGCATGATGCAAATTGTATGGCTCTTTTGATGGATGGAAGTGCAGCATTGGGTCTTGATCTAAGCTTTGTAACACGTGTGTATTTAATGGAACCTATCTGGGATAAAAGGTAACAGATAAAATTTGTATAACCCAAGTATTTTGGGAAATTTTTTGTTTGCATTCTAGTTTTTTTTTTCTGGAGGACTTCCGTCTTCAGCAATATTCTGAGCTTGTTCTTTCCAATTAAAACCACTTACAAGTTCTGTATTACTAATGTATTGCTGATACCGTGTGTGTGTTCTTCTTAGGCAGCTTCCTTGTTAATTTTGGTTGAGAATTAGGAACGTAAGAAATTAAAATTTAACTTTTCATACTGATTTCTGGTTTTTATTGTTATGAAAATTGATCAGCATGGAAGAGCAGGTTATTAGTCGTGCTCACCGGATGGGTGCTACACGTCCTATTCATGTGGAAACATTAGCAATGAATGGGACAATTGAAGAGCAAATGTTGAAATTTTTACAGGTAGTATTCATCTTTGGTTATTGTGTTTTGAATGCTTAGATGGTATGGATCTTGCTACATGAGACTCTAAGATAGCGAAGTACCCATTTTCGTTGAGCACAAATTAGTGAAGTTCTCACTTTTAGTCAACGCAAATTATCCATGCCAGCTAGCTTAATCTAGGGCATGAAGTTTGTCACGAAGTACATAGGAAAAAAGATTGAACGATCACGAGTCTGATTTTTGACTTCACTTTCCTAATGAATTCAGATCTAGAATCATAAATTTTTCTTCTGTGTACAGTTTTCTGTAAATGGTTCGTCAAGTTTCAATCATTCTTGCTTATAATTGGCAAGCAAGCAGTTCCATTACCTATTTTAAGTGAATATCTGCGTCATGGTTCAACTTCCTTCTTTTTTAGAGATTGACGGAAAAAATCACTGGCAGTGAATCTTGTCCCGATGTCATTAGTAGTGGTTTGGTTGAGAAGTTTTATTGTGACATTCCATGCTGCCCAAAAACAAATGGAAAGCCAATGGGAAACCTTAGACGGCCTTTCTGCTTGTCAAAATTTTCATCCACCACCAGTAGGTTTGTTTGAGTGACTTCAGAAAAACCATCTGATTCCAAAACTCTACTTCAAGCAAGTTTGCCAATGTGTATATTCCTTATTGTAGGATGCTCAAAAGTGGATAAATAACTCACAGGGCAAGTCGTATATGAGCACGAGCAGGGGTTGACTAGCCTTGTCATGTTAAGAGCATCTCTTTTGATGAATTTAACCATTGCTGGGACAGTTTTTTACCTTGCACATGTAAACACAATAGTTACTGTGAACAACAGCACGGAACAGGTCAAATCATCCCAAGTGAATTTATTGGATCCTTAATTGTCTGTTGACAAAGTTTTTCTCATGGTCTGTCTTGCCAAGACACAGCTAATTAGACAGTTGAGAACTTGCTGTTTGTGCACTCTCTTGAAAGCTTATATATCTTAAGGATTAAAATCTTTCAACCTGTCCTCCGAGTATAAAACACTTGCAGTAGTATTTTGTCTGAAAAATTTGTGTTTGATTAATAGGATGCTGGTGAATGTAGAAGACTGTTGAAGGAAGAGTTTGGTACAAATGATCTTGATGGGACGAGATCATATCGCACATTACATGATTTTGCCGAGAGCAATTACTTGGCTCACCTCAGCTTCGTGCGAACAAATTTTAGGATGCAAAGGTATAAATGTTTTTTTTTTTTCCTGATTTTTAATTGTAGATAATTGTGCTATGGATTTCTTATTTTTATTTTGTGGGTCTCGAAGGCTCTAAAAACTAAAAACCTTTTGACGTTTCCATTACAAGGGGGAAATGTGTTTGGTTGTGATTAAAATGCAGCCAATATGTATTTTAATTTTTTATTTCTTAAAAGATGTATAAAATAAAACATGTTTTGTAGAGAAATTCATATCTGTAATTGATTTTTGTATTTATTATTTGTGGTAGGTAGGATTTTGTACCGATGTGACTACTGATAGCTAGATTTTCCTTTTTTAGCTGCTTGTTATATTTTCCTATTAAGAGCAATCTAATGCCCTTGGGTTTTAGGCTTAGATTTTGCGGCTCCTGGGTAAAATCCAGCTCTATGAAATAAACAACTCTTTTTGAAGAAGTTAAACAGATAAAAGCTCTTGATTCAAAAGCACTACTCAAATAATCAAATTCTAATTAGAATGAGAATTAGACATTCTCTAATATGTTCAGGGTAAAACCATTATTGCTTGTTGACATAGTATTATAATCTTGTCTGGAAAATGATAGTAACACATATGGGGAGAGAGGAGTAAAAGATTGTCACTTGTATGATGTCTCCATATACATGGTCACCGTTGTTGTCGAATATTTCTTATGTGTTTCGCAGACATGCATCCCTGTAATGATTTCCACCTAATTTCATAACCTTCAGATTCAATCACAAATGTGATTTATCTATGAACAAGATGGATTGTTTTCTTTTTTACTCAAAACTGTTGTTGCTTTTTATGGAGTGGTTTTGACATCAGATTTTGTATGTCATTGCAGTTGCAGAGCACCGAAGTTCTAATGGACTTCAGGAGAAAGAGAAGGGACATGATTGGTATGTCACAGGGTCAGTGGAGGAAACCCGTAGGAATGGGGTTACGACCCACAGAAGGTGTGTTAATATAACACAATTAATAGAGGAGGGCTAGTTGATTTTGTGCTCGCAAATAATAATTTTGATGAGCATTTGATTTCAGCGCAACCACTGGGGGATGATTTCATCGATTCCTTGAGTTTAGAAAATTGTTTTGGATTTTAGAAATCCAGTCGCTGGTTCTGGTCTTGGTTTTTCTAAAGAAACCAACCTCACCCACCCCCACGGACTCTGATTCGTGCTATGTCATGTAGTACATGAGACACCAGAACATTAATTTGCTTAGCATGGCTTAGTTGGGTTTTGACAATTCTATACTGTAGGACTCTCGTTTTAAGATTTTGAACCTGTTTAATATTTCATTATCTTAGTATTTGAGATAATATTTACCTAAATTAGAAAATATCAATTTTAAGATCTTTATTGTCAGCCAACAGTAGTTAGCAGAAAAAATGTCACTCTTTGTGAAAAAGGAGAAAAAAATTAAATTGATAATTATTTGACCTTGCTAACAATAATAGATATGAAAACCAACCACTCCCACGTTCTCACCCACCGTAATTTGTGCTATGTCATGTAGTACATGAGACAAATGAGTAGAACGCTGATTTTCTTAGCATGACTTAGTCAGGTTTTGACAATTCTACAGCGTAGGATCTCGTTTTAAGGTTTGAATATGTTTAATATTTCATCATCTTAGTATTTAACATAATATCTACTTATAAATTAGAAAAATATTAGTTTTAGGATCTTTATTGTCAGCAAACAATATTTATGAGAAAAAAATGTCACTCTTGATGAACATGAGAAAAAAAAGAAGATAATCATTTGACCTTGCTTGAACAATAATTGATATGAAATCCAATCTCACCTACTCCAATTTGTGCTATGTCATGTAGTACATGAGACAAATGACCACAACACTAATTTGTTTGGAAAATGCCCTGCGTTCATACAAAAAGGTTACAGGGCCCCACATGTATTATAAAAATAAAAAATTTGTGTGGATCCAACAATGTGTGTATTCTGGCAGGGGCCTGTGTGTACGTATAACAGGGTTCAATTTGTTTACCATGGCTTAGTCGAATTTTGACAATTCTAAATTGTAGGATTCTCGTTTTAAGATTTTGAACCTATTTAATATTTCATTATCTTAGTATTTAAGATAATATTTACCTAGAGTGTGTTTGATTCACATTCTTTTTGAAGAATGTATTTTTGAATAGTAGATTGATGGAAAATGTGTAGTTAATTAAAAAGGAAAAGTTTTTTATTTGTGTATAATATTATTTTAATGAAAAATATGTGGTTGAAAAAAAGAGAGAGAAAATTGTATTTTGGGAAGAATGAAAATCAAACACTGGAAAATATTAATCTTAAGATCTTTATTGTTAGCCAACATTATTTAGCAGAAAAAATGGTTTTACTTGGTGTATAGAGGAGAGGCTCATAGAACCCTTCCAGAATGATAATTAATTGACTTTTGCTTGAACAATAATAGATATGAAAACCAACCCACCCACCCCAACGGCTCCACCTCTGTCAATTCGTGCTATGTCATGTAGTACATGAAACAAATGACCAGAACACTAATTTTCTTAGCATGACTTAGTCGGGCTTTGACAATTTTAGACGGTAGGATTCCTGTTTTAAAATTTTGAATCTGTTTAATATTTCATATCTTAGTGTTTAATATAATATCTACCTAAATTATAAAAATATCAGTTTTAGGATCTTTATTGTCAGCCAACAGTATTTAGGAGAAAATAATGTCACTCTTGGTGAAAACAAGAAAAAGGTAAATTGATAATTATTTGACCTTGTTTGAGCAATAATAATTAATAGATATGAAAACAAACCTCACCGACCTCTACGGCCCCACCTCTGCCAATTCGTGCTATGTCATGTAGTACATGAGACAAATGATCAGAATACTAATTTTCTTAGCATGACTTAGCAGAGGTTTGACAAATTTAGATGGCAGGATTCTCGTTTTAGGATTTTGAACCTGTTTAATATTTCGTTATCTTAGTATTTAAGATAATATCTACTAAATCAGAAAAATATCAATTTTAGGATCTTTATTGTCAGCTAACAGTATTTACTAGAAAAAAATGTCACCCTTGATGAAAAGGAGAAAAAAAATGAATTGATAATTATTAGACCTTGCTTGATAATAGATATGAAAAGTGAAAACCAGCTTTATCCACCCCATGGCTCCACCTATGCCAATTCGTGCTTTGTCATGTAGTACATGAGACAAATGATCAGAACACTAATTTTTTTAGCATGGCTTAGTCGGGTTTTGACAATTCTAGACTACAGGATTTTTGTTTTAAGATTTTGAACATGTTTAATATTTCATTATCTTAGTATTTAAGATAATATCTGCGTAAATTAGAAAATATCAGTTCTGGAATGTTTATTGTCAGCCAAAAGTATTTACGAGAAAAAAAATGTTACGCTTGGCGAAAACGAGAAAAATTAAATTGATAATTATTTTACCTTGCTTGAACAATAACAGATATGAAAAGCAACCTCACCCACTCGCACGACCCTACCTACTCCTATTCGTGCTATGTCATGTTGTACATGAGACAAATGACCATAACACTAATTTTCTTAGCATGGTTTAGTCGGTTTTTGACAATCCTAGACTGTAGGATTTTCGATTTAAGATTTTGAACAATATTTAAGATAACATCTACCTATAAATTAGAAAAACATTTTTTTTTGAATCTTTGTTGTCAGTCAACAGTATTTAGGGGAAAAAATGTCACTCTTAGTGAGAAGGAGAATAAAATAAATTGATTATTGTTTGACCTTGCTTGAACAATAATAGATATGAAAACCAATCTCACCCAACCCCATGGCCCCACCTACGCCAAATCGTGACATGTCATGTAGTACATGAGACAAGTGATCAGGACACTAATTTTCTTAGAACAACTTGGCCGGGTTTTGATGATTCTAGACTGTATCTGTATGATTCTCAATTTAAGATTTTATACCTATTTAATGTTTCATTATCTTAGTATTTAGGATATTATCTACCTAAATTAGAAAAATATCAGTTTTAGGATGTTTATTGTCAGCCAAAAGTTTTTTGGTGAAACAATGTCACTCTTGGTGAAAATGAGTAAAAGATAAATTAATAATTACTTGACTTTGCTTGAACAATTAAAGATAGTGTTTTGAACCTGTTTAATGTCATCATCTTAGTATTTAATATAATATCTACCTAAATTTGAAAAATATCAATTTTAGGATCTTTATTGTCAGCAAACAGTATTTAGTAGAAAAAAATGTCACACTTGGTAAAATGTAGCAAAAAAAAAATCGATAATTATTTGACCATGCTTGAACGATAATAGATATGAAAATCAAGCTCACCCACCCGCACAACCCCACCTATGTCGATTCGTGCTATGTCATGTAGTACATGAGGCAAATGATCAAAACACTATTTTTCTTCGCATGGCTTAGTCGGATTTTGACAATTCTAAATGGTAGGATTCTCGTTTTAAGATTTTGAACCTGTTTAATATTTTATTATCTTAGAATTTAAGATAATATCTACCTATAAATTAGAAAAATATCAGTTTTTAGGATCAATATTTAGTAGAAAAAAATGACACTCTTGGTGAAAGGAGAAAAAAGTAAATTTATAATTATTTGACCTTGCTTGAACAATAATAGATATGAGGACTTGAACTTACCGTTTCTCAAGACAGTTTTGACACGATATATTACACATTAATTTGTTTTTTCTATTTGCTAAGAGGGGATTAAGGAGTACTAGAGTGTTGAGAGGATGACAACCTTAATTGGCACTTACGTTTTTGTTGACACACAAAAATTAAACCCAATTAAGCGAGCTCAATTAAATGGCCCTAGCTTTGGAGCCCAATTCGAGAACAGAATAAGGCCCAACTCGAAAGGTAGGCCCAAACGAGATCACCCAAGAATGAGTCATGCTACAGTAGCCCATAATCGTTCAATCCTGTTAGACGTTGCTCAATTGCGCGAGCCGCCCAAAATCTGAGTGAGCACAACATCTACTCACTTTCAAAGGCAACAGTTGTCAAAACAGTTAAAGGACAACTTTGTCGCATTCCACCATCCAAGAATCTCGATTGCGAACAGTTATATGATGAGAATAACGGCAGCAGTTTCTAGACAGAGTGCTTATTATGGGAAAAGTGGGTGGTTACGAAGCGACAAGCGATTTTCAGACAGTTCCACAAGAGAAACTACCCAAGAGTATAAAAGAGCAAAGATAATACAGAAGAAGGGAACGAACAAATCACTCTCAAACAGAGAATTATGTAATTTCATTTTCTTTAAGTTTTTCATTGTCAAATTTTAGTTACTTTGTGTGCTTGTACCCCTTAGAGACATTTCGTGTCTTGTGAATTGTAATCTTCATAAATAAACACCCTTCGTTGGAATTTTATTTTGAGAGGTCGTTGATCATTATACAATCATCTGAACATTTTTTTTAATTGTTAGCGGTTTCCACGCGAAACAATTTGGTATGCTCGGTGGGACACGTTTGGTGTTTGAAAATACGACAAGCAAATCAATATGCCTCTTAAAAATTCTGACAAGGAGCTAACAAACCAACGGCTAGTCCAGTCTGTAATCGAACAATTCAAGGAGCAGCGAAGTACTTCATGAATAGATGGACAAAACCAAAGTCGTTACGAATCAATGACAAAATTAAGTTCTCGGACCATGTGTGCCTTGCTCGGTGAACTCACTCAAGACGTCATTGAATAGGTAAACTTACAAAACGTTCATGTTATAGAAAAGTTTACGCAAGATGAAAATGCACACTACGACAATTTGGCTAAACAACTCAATACTTTGAATGAAATCATGAATAAGTTAGTCAACCAAATTTGTCAACCAATTATGCCATGCATAGGAAATCATATCCAATCTAGAACGATTGTGGGACATAGTTCTCCCGATACCGAGCTCGAGTCAAGGGATAGACCCATCTTTTGGTCTATCTACTTCAAATCAAGGAGGTGGTGGAATGACCAATTTGAATGGTGGTAATGGAGTGACAAACCTGGGGGGTAACCAAAATACAAGGGACAATGTCCAAACCAATGGACAGAACGCCCCACGTGTTAATGATGGCAGAAATACTCAATTTAATGACAATAATGGTCTGAATAACGGCGCTTACGCCGTGAACCAAGGACCAAACATTAGGCCTCAAACCATTCCACCAGTAAACCAACCTGTAGAAGTCCCATATGATCCCAACGTTGTGTTGATGAATCAAATTATGGAAATAGTGCAAGACCAAATGGCTTTTGGGGCACGCACTTTCATTAGGTCGACTTACACATAGCCATACCCTGATTGGGTGGACCAAGCATATCCGTGGCATAGAGGGTACAAAATACCTGAATTTTCATTATTTACTAGTAGGGAGATTCACATTACAATGTGGAGAAGTAACTGATTACCACAAAGTAAGATTGTTCCCTAGTTCGTTAATAGGAGTAGCCTTCTCATAGTTCATTAATTTTCCAACAAATTCTGTCCATACATGGCAACAACTATAACAATTGTTCCACACTCAGTTTTACAAAACTGAATCCAAAGTCACTTTGGCCGATTTGGCGAATTTGCGTCAAATGCCAAACGAGTGAACAGAAAGTTTCTTTCAGAGGTTTAAAACATTCAGAAGCAAATGTTTTGTACCTTTGCCCGAAAAGGAGTTTGTCAAAATCTCTCAAAGTTGTTTAAACTTTGATCTAAAAAAGAAATTTCAGGACAAAAAATTACTTAGAACCCTACAATTAAAGATTAATTTCATAAATAAGAGGGTTCAGTTAAAATTTTAGATTTTAGGTGATAAATAGAATGGTAGTCCGACGGTGGGTGCTTGGGATTATAGATCTGGGGATCGGCTAGTTGGGATGGTGGTTCGTCGGTGAGTTTTGATTATTCTACATGTGAGTGTGCGTCGTTGTAAGCTTACTGTGGCGGCGCCACTATGTGTTGGTTATTATTATTTTTTCGAACGTACCTGGTGGTTAGATATTTGATTTTTTTTGTTCGACATCTAGTTTTGGGTAGTGCTGTAGTTCACTCAAATTCCAATGTTTTTTTTATATGTGGGTGATTCTGTTGGTAGTGTTATGGTGTGGTACCGATTGCTCTGTTGCTGGTAGTATATGTGGTAGTGGTGAGGTAGTGTATATGTGGTTGCTGATGTTGGGAATTTTGGTGGCGATGACAATCGAGTGTGACCAAATCCATCTTCATTGTGACTGTTTGCGACCAGACTTATATAAATTGTGATTGTATGTGATTTGGTTACATATTTTCACAAATTAGATTGACATGGTCACATAGTCACACTAAAGACAAATTTGATCATTAACACATAAGGTCACAGTTCATACGTTACTGATCACAATTTGTCGTCAATATCATAGTTCACTGGTAA
This sequence comes from Osmanthus fragrans, assembly GCA_019395295.1. Taxonomy (NCBI): domain Eukaryota; kingdom Viridiplantae; phylum Streptophyta; class Magnoliopsida; order Lamiales; family Oleaceae; genus Osmanthus; species Osmanthus fragrans. The sequence goes on along the minus strand of CM033349.1, from coordinate 29,306,919 downwards.
CGTGTTTGAGTTATCAAGTCATTGTCATTTTGTATAGATTACATATCAATATAAATGAGTCAAACATCAATATTAACAAGTCACATGTCGCGTTTTGTAGAGTCACATTTTATGTTACGAGTCACAGGTAACAATCCAGGTCAAAAATCATATTTCATGTCTCCTGTTAAAAAAAACAAAAAAAGTACCGTGGAACGATCATTAGAATAGTCACTGGAGCAATTGGTGTGATGGTTGGGTAAGTTGATTAATTATATTATATTATAATTAAACATTTAATAAATTGATTTATCACATGATTTTTGAAAGATTTTAGGGAGTTTGTTAGTTTTAAAATGTGAATTTTATATGTAGAATTTATGTATTCTTTCCTTATTCAATTTAGTTAGTTTAAGAGGGTGTTGAACCTAATTTATCCAATTTGTAATAAAGCCCTTATTTGGGCTCTATAAAAATGTCTTTTAGGGAAAAATAATTTTGAAATAGTGATTTTTTTGAAAAACATGTAGTTAAAAAAAAGAAAATATTTTGGATTTGCGTATGATATTATTTTAATGGAGAATTTGAAGTTAAAAAACAGAAAAAAAAACACATTTTGTATAATTTTGAGCCTAAATAGGGACTAAATTGCAATTCATATAAGAGCTTATTTGATTCCAATTAAAATTTAAGTCAAAGTCAAATAATTAATATTATCCATATTTTTTATGGGTCTCATAACTTTTCAACCACACATTTTAAAAACTAAAAAATCAGCCTGTTTGATTCCCATTTTGGAAGAAAAAAAATACATTTTGAATAGTTGATTGAAGGAGAATGTGTGGTTAAAAATAAAAGAAAAGTTTTGAATTTGCGCGTAATATTATGGGGGTGTTTGGTATTGATTTTGAAAATCAATTCTCATTTTCAATCACACAATTTCCATCACATCAATAACTTTTCTTCATTTTTCAACAACACATTTCCGATCATATCACTATTCAAAAATCAATTCTTATCCCAAAAATCAATACCAAACACTCTCTATTTTATTGAAAAATATGTGATTGAAAAAAAGAGAGAAAAAAATAAATTTGAGAAAAATGAGAATCAAACAGGACCTAATTTTAATTTTCACCAAATACCATCTAAATCGAGGCAGTCTTTGAAATTTTAGTGTTGATTTTTTGAAATAATTTCCTTTATGAAAAGTCCCCACGATTCGAATGAGACCCAACTCTACACGACCGTCTTCATCCCGACCGATTCGACCCAATTGTAACTCGTATCTAACCCGTTAAAGTTCGTTCATCATTAAACCCCTGAAACACACCACATTCGACAGCGTCGAACCTCTTTAAAACACAAACACACACACACATAGAGTGAAAGGCCTTTTAATCCAAGCGTGATCTCCTGACCATAACTATCCAATAGCTCCATTCTCAGTTTTTCCAATTCAATACTTAATCATCTTAAACCCCTAATTTTGTCAAATCCACAAATTTCCCAATTTCGTAACATCAAAAATTCACTTTTTCAGGTGATTTTTGTTTTTTTGTTTTTGTTTTTGTTTCAGGAATCATGCCGGAGGTCAATTCTCTCGTAAATGAATTCTTAACCAAGCTAAAAAAGCGGTAACGATTTTCACCTCTTAGTAAATCAAAGCCATAAAAGAATAATTACTCTTACATTTCCACTCACATCTGTGCTTGTTATTGATTTTTACAGTAAAATCGAGGGGTCGAAGGCAACCGCAAAGTTAACGGCGGAGGTGCTTCGGTCATTCATATCTCAGAAAAGACTGTCTCACACTAACCAGGCTGGCGCTCTCATTGATGCCGTTAAAGCTGTCGGAGAGAAGCTCATAGATGCCAATCCTGTGGGTAAGTAGCTATTTTATCTGAATCTTTCTAAAATTTTTCCATTTTGATAAACTACATTAAATATTAATGCTAGCATGCATTCACTCGGATATAGTTTTTTCCTTGAGTTTTGTTCATTCGAATTAGTAAATAATTCTTACTGGGCAATACGAAGGTGCTCAAGTAGTGGGTTTTTAGTTATGTATTACGCAATTAAATTTCCATCAAGTACATCAATTGAAATGAATTTTGAAGTTACATTTGACTGTATAAATTTTACTTTTTAGAATGGCTTACCAAATGAGTTAATTTTGTGTATCAGTTGACTCATACGGGGCTGGGGTGATTTTACCTATGTCTCTGTATATGTGAAAATTGGTTCATTTGGTTGGGGATATTTCATAGGCCATGTGATGACCAACTAAGTGGAATTGATAAAGACTAAGGAGGCATACCTGACATAATCAACACTCTGAAATGCAGAATGTTTGTAGTAGAACAACATGGAATTATCACCAATTTTTGATGTATAAGATACAACAAAGGCTTGACCGAACATGGATAACTTTGGATGATTTGAGAACTAGCAGAAATTATGTTAGAATAACCAAAAAACTAGGATTCCAGAATGCTTCTTGGTTCAAATAGTTCATACAGTATTAAATGTACACCTCATGTTTGACATACATTTTATTATTACCCTATTAACAATCATGATGAAGAGTACTGCCAAATAAAGCCTCTTAAAAGATGATAACATGTTATTAATGTATGGATCAAATATTTGAGGATATTACGACATAAAGTATCAATGAAAGAAACCACAAGCGGTCTCTTGACTGAAGCCACTTGAAGTTCAATTGTAGCTTGAAAGAAAAACAGACACATTACTGTTGTTTGGAGGATTATTCAGAAGCTATGTTCAACTCTAGTAATTCCCTTTAGCTTCTCTGTTCTTTTTGTTTCACTTCCTCGATAATGTAGCATCTATGATTTCAGAGCTAGCTGTTGGTAATATTGTGAGACGTGTTCTACATATCATACGAGAAGAAGATCTTTCTCTCACTACAGCTGCTGTTGGCGGATTAAGTCTGTCAGCAGAAAGTGACAATGAAGATGATGTGGATCAAGACGATCATCCAGCTCTTTTGGCTGCTGCTGCTAGAAACACCCTGAGACCACCTTCTTTGCAGTCTCTCCTTGAGGACATGCCTCACTTAACAGCCGTGCCTCAGACATCTTCTTCTGGTGGTGATTCTGAGGGAAAAAGCAAATGTATGCCCTTAAGCATTCATAATTTGTGTTAATGCCTGGAGTTTTTCATTGATGTAGGATCTAGGCATTAGTTTTTTCCCAATGAATGTGGCTAATGATGGTTGAGGTCCTTGAGGATCTATTTTTGGTCATCTTAAGTTTGATTTAGCATGAAACAATAAATAAACTGTTCAAGATGTTGAATTTTAATTTCTTATGTATTGATGATTATTGCTATATTTCCTTCAGCTGCTGATAAGAATTTGATGACTCGGAAACTCAAGCATAATGTCATTGAGGCAGTTAATGAACTCATTCAAGACATTTCTACTTGCCATGAACTGATTGCTGAACAAGCAGTTGAGCATATACACCAAAAGTATGTTCCAAGAAACTTTGGCAGAATTATTATTGCATTCCTGTAAATTGCTTGTCTGTTTTGTTTGAAAATATACTAGGCTTCGGTAATAATTTGTTGTGCCTATGTCATTGGTTTAAAATAGTCACTGCTTATGAATTGACAGCTCATAATTGTCTCTGTGTCGTTGCTTGCCTCTGGCGACCAAGTCAAAACAGTGATCTTATAATATTGTTTAGCCCCTGTTTGGTGGGGATTAAAATTAGATTTTTAGTAAATTTCGATAGAAATTGATGAAATGTATGGTTGAAAAGTTGTGGGATCCATAAAATATGTGATTAAAATTAATTATTGACTTTGACTTAGATTAAAATCTTGATTTTAATCGGTACCAAACATGGTATTAGTATTGAAGTTTTGTTCTAGCTTTTTTAGTAGCATACATAAAAATTCAGGTACTTGATGTTTTGTGTGCTTTAGTTGGGAGTTTGCTCGCACTTAACTTGTTGTGGTTAGATAATATCAAAGTAGTTTTGAGTAATCAATTTCTGGGAAATAATTTGTTGTGGTGGATTGAGTTGGCATCCTCTGGGAATGTCACACTTTGTCTTCTAGTTTGTTAAAATCTCACATGATTTGAACGAGATATTGATTTAAAATTTTTTAACTATTAAGACGATTATACAATCATATTCAATTAAAATAAAAAATAATAAAAGAAAAGAAAAAATTTGAAAAATTATTTTCTTCTTCCACCCCATGTATCTCACTGCCCCGCCCCAACATTCACTACCTGACAAGAATCCAGTTTTGGTTGTGATGGGGTAGATATTATAAGGGAGCCCTGTATGGTATTTAACTATTTATAGTAGTAACAGTCCGTGAACACTTGTTGGGTTCAATGTTTAATAAGGGATAACCTCACCGTAAACCAAAAAATATTAAAACATTATTTAAAATAAATCATAAACAATCTTCAAAATTCAAAATAGAACATTTTTAAAATGTGCAAACAATTAAAAGAAAATTCTATAAAGTAACAAAAAGACTATCACGTTACTTGGTGGGGCTAGTGGACTATTCTCAAAGTGGGTATGTAAAACGTTTTTAATGTTTTAGTAACAACTGATTCCCATGGTGATTAATCAAAAGACACAATTTTTAATGTTTTAGCAATAGCTTCCGGCAATCAGCTATTTCAAAGTGGGTGACGAGAAACACAATTTTATTTAGCCCTTGTTTGAGCTCCATTTTAATGAGGTTTTGAGAAAAATGTATTTTGGAATAGTTATTATTATTATTATTTTTGAGAATGTGTTTAAGGAAATTTTTTGGATTTATGTGTAATATTATTTTATTGAAGAATGTGGTTGAAAATGGGATTTGAAAAATGTATTTTTGTTTAATGGAGCCCAAACAAGGGCTTAATGTTTTAGTAATAGTTGATTTCTAAAGTGGGTCAATTATAAACCAATATTTTTGAATATTTTGGTAATAACTAGTGGGGCCATGTTCAAGGGTCAATTAGAACTTTTAGTATTTTTGTGGTCCATACCTAAATAAAATCAAAGTAAATAAGTATGGAGAATTAAAGAGTGCACGGCAACCATAAAGGGTAGCTCAGTTGGTCAGGTCTTGAGTTTGCTCCTCAATGGTCACCAGTTCGAGTACCATCAGGGCCACTGAGGTGAGTATTCGGCTGTAAATTTCAGGGCCCCGTGGGATTAGTTGAGGTGTGCGTAAGCTGACCCGAACATCTACGGTCATAAAAAAAGAAAAAAAAGTGCACGACTCGCATGTGAATCCAAACGTTGTCTCTTAATTAGTGACTTAAGTTTTTTTGTCTGCCTCGCTCTGAGGTGGACATCAATCAGGAATTTTTATAGCAATGGTCACGGTTGACTAGGTAGACTAGATTTGGAATTCAGTGATATTCTAGATAATGCAGTAAGGAATGATGTCATATTTCCTCTTAATGTCAAAAAAATAAAAATAAAAAATCAATATCTTAACATGGTAAGTAACTTCGGTGTTGGTTCAATGACATCTTCTTTATACGGAGCCTGAGTGTAACATTCCACTCAAATGGATTTTGTTGTTCTTTTTAACATTGTTATAGTCCGATTTGCCCCCTAATTATCTAGTTTACAGTTGCATCATTATAACCTCTGTTCCGTGTTAAACATGTCTCATTTCAACACTTCCATCTGATAAACAAACTGAATGCAGATTGCTAGAGATGGTCACGAGGTAGTCACTTATTGTGGGAAAATCAATTGACAGTATAGTCAAGTGATATTTTTAACTGAACCAGAAAGAGTTAAAATTCTCTCTTCCTCCCTTTTCCCGAAGGTTAAGTCTTCACAACCCATTCTTAAATCTGTAATGTATTCCAATTTTTTTTTATGAACCTTTAACCTATTGATCGAGCTCGCCTCAAGTAAATTTTGGTTATTGTGGTGAGCACCGTCAAATGTTTGAGGTATAGACATATATGAGTTGTATGGAGGGCAAAATTGATATTATTTATTTTGCTTCGTGGTATGTATGGGTTTAGATAGCTGAATATGTTCCGCTTCCCTCTAATTGCTAAAGTGGTTAGGCATTGAAAGAGCAATTTTTAAGGTTGATTGTTGCATGTTACACCTCGGAGCTATCGTGCACATTGTTGCGATTGTTACCGTGAAGGTCTTACCAAAGGGTCTAATGAAATCAAATCCTTTACAATCTTCATGCACTTAAGTTTTGGTTTTCTCTTCCTCTTCTAGCAATTGTATTGAAATTGCGTTACTATTGTGAAGGGGATATTCTTTACAAGATATGTCATAGCACCCGTGTCTTTTTTCTCTGAACTTATTTTCATTTTGTGCCATTTCTACTCATTAAGATGTATTCTCATTTCATATTTGAGCCATTCTAGTATGCCAAACATTTATTTTAACATTGGATTGATCTTAGGGACATTTTGTCCTTGTCCCCAACACTAGGTATCATAAAAGCATAGTTAGTTTAGCCTAGAACTTGTCTTTTTACTTGATAGGTGTCTTCCAATCTCAAAAAATCCAATGACTTGTGTACTCCTCCAACCCATTGGCATCTTATGTGATACATAAGCTTCTCAATTTGCCATTTTCTATTAGTAGTTGGACTTCAGTACTCAATAACTATTTGTGACTCATGATTCTTTATTATGACTCAATTATTATCCTTATTCTTACTACGTCTAAAATGATGCTTTATGTATCTAGTCTTTGTTAACCATTCAATCTAAAAGTTTAAGCTATTAGAGAGGGCCACTTCTGTATCATTTAAATCTTATTTGCTACATGCAACTCACATGTAGGGAGGATTAATTTCAAAACCAAACAAGTGCACAATTTTATTAAATGGTTGACGACAATACTTAGACTAGGACCTTTGTGTGCTCTAAGAGCATCTCTAAGAAACTTTTTAAACATAAGATACTTTCTATTTTAAAAAGTCAACATTTGGAATTATACTTCAAGAGACTGTTTAAATGAACATTTTAATTTAGAGAGTAAGCTTGACTCCTCAAATTTGGAGAGCCAAACTCACTCTCTATAATTAATTGTATTCAAAATATTTTAATTTTCAATAGAGGAAAATAATATGATAATTTGGAGGGAAGCTAGTGAAAATAAAAGATAAGGAAAAACAATAAATATTTTTTGGGAGTAGTAAAATTAAGTGTTAAATATAAAGAGCTATTGGAGTATTTAAAATTTTCTTCTTTCTAAATTTATAGATGCTTTCTAAATTAAAGAATATACTCTTTAAAATAGAGAGTCTTGGAGATGCTCTAATACTGTAATGCACTTTTGATCCAAAAAGTTTAAGCTCCTAGAGAGGGACTACTAATCTACTATGTATCATTTAAATTTCATCTTCAATTGTCTTAGTACCCTTTAAGCTAAGACTTTTGATTCCATTGTGATTCTCCAAGGTTCTAACCGTCAATGTATCCTTGCATGGTCTTATCAACTAGAACGTCATCGACAAATTACATGGACAAGGACCTCCTCTTGGATATGTCTTGTAAGCTCTTTCATAACTAAAGCAAAAAAGATACGGACTCAAGGTAAAACCTTGATACAAGCATATAGAAAGCGTCTGTGGGACTAGGAATACCAGCCTTTCCTCTACTCTCTCATATTTTTGTGTATGTTTTATGGTGTATAATGTTGTTATTCAAACCAATTTCACTATCTGATCCTGGCTATTGCATTCAGTGAGGTTATCTTGACTTTAGGCAGCTCAAGAACAGTGACAGAATTCCTATGTGCTGCGAAGGAGAAAAAGAAATCATTCCGAGTTTTTGTCGCCGAGGGAGCTCCAAGGTATTGAATGTGCTTGGTCAATTGTGACAAAGGGAATTTGTTAAGGTTATACATATTATTGACGATTGTCCTTCTCTCATGCCTTTTTTTTTCTTCATATTGCATGGTTCTTACCAGATATCAGGGACATGCTTTTGCAAAAGAACTGGCTGCAAGGGGACTACAGACCACAGTTATTACTGATTCTGCAGTTTTTGCAATGATTTCCCGAGTCAACATGGTATGGCACTGTTGCAGCATTTTTCTTTTCAACGGTTTGAAATTTTCTGAACTAATTTTGCTGTTGATCCAAAATTCCTATCTAAAGGTTATAGTTGGAGCTCATGCTGTCATGGCCAATGGTGGGGTTATAGCTCCAGTGGGGTTGAATATGGTGGCACTAGCAGCTCAAAGGCATGCTGTCCCTTTTGTTGTACTCGCTGGGGTTCACAAGGTATTTCTGCATTATAGGCTCTATTCCCTCCTAACTTTTGAGGTACATAACTTGAAGACAATTGTATTGAGTGTTCCATGAGAGAAATAAAGCTCTTGGAACAGTAACACGTTGCAAGAAATTGGCATTAAATTGAACAGGGCTACGGTACTTGTAATTGATGATGTTCTTGTGCTAGGAGGATCATCTGTTCAATTTTCAGGCTACATTAGATTACGACTTTGAGCTCCAAACAAGTACTAAAAAATAAGTTTGAATTGACTCAAATATGTAAGAGAAGATATGATGCCTTAGCAAACTAATCTCTACTGAATGTTCCTATAACCTTCTCTTAACATCCAAATTCAGAGCTATGATACTTATATTACATGGTTTTCTGAAATCTATCTTTGTGAGAGAAGATATGATCGCAAACTAATCTCTACTGAATGTTCGTATAACCTTCTCTTAACATCCAAATTGAGTTATGATACTTATATTACGTGGTTTTCTGAAATCTATCTTTGTGAGAGAAGATATGATAGCAAACTAATCTCTACTGAATGCTCCTATAACCTTCTCTTAACATCCAGATTGAGCTATGATACTTATATTACGTGGTTTTCTGAAATACATCTTTGTGGTTCCTTTTTTTAAAACTCATGTGCTAGTCTGAAAACTAATTTTCCATTTACTCAACATAATCTTTAAAATATAAGCATCCTTTGTTAATAATATTGTTCATTATGTTGTTACTAGATAATCAATGTATAATTTTGTTAATCATGATATAAAAATATAGACATCAAGAGAAGGATTTCTCTTAGAATATTTTTTTTTGAAAGGTAATCAAATATTTTATTATTCAATGGAAAATACTCGGGAAGTGTGTTCTCAATTTGCACCAGAAAGGAATAACTTGAATTTGGGCAGCCCATCTATATGTCTAGTAGTCGCAGCATTAAACAAAGTATACAATGTGAAATAAAACAATTCTCTAATCTGCTTTGTTGTCCGTGTTTGATAATCAAAATTGCAACTGTTTATTTCTCTCCACACACCATATGATGCAATTCGGAATAAGGTCTCATACAAGCCTGCTATCTTTATTGTGAAATTTTCTCTTCCATGCTTTTAACACGTCTTCTATACGCCTCGACAACGCCCAATCCATGTGGTGAGATGTTAGAATATTGTTCTACAGCAAACGAGCAGCATCACAATGAAGGAACAAGTGGTCAATCGTCTCCCCATTCCTCCTACACATATAGCACCACTAGATAACATAAAAACCTCTTGTTCGGAAATTATTCGCTTATTCGCCGTCAACACCTGTTCCTGGCACTGCCCATAGTAAAAATGCCACCATTGAAGGCAGTTTACATTTTCATAACATCTTCTAAGGGAATGAACTCTCCACAGGTCCCAATAAGGATTTATAATAAGTGCCGACTGAGAAGATACCATATCGTGTCAACTTCCACTTGCTACAATCACCCTCTCCTACCCTGATGTGCACCTCATTCAAAGATTTTAGAAGTAGCACACAATCATCTATTTCCCAGTTCTGCAAATCTCGCCCAAAAATAATGTTCCAACTGAGACTTCAGTTATGTATATCTAAGACCTCATTCATCGTAATAAATGGCACCAAAGCAATACGATACAAAGAGGGAAACCCTTCCTAAGCGATTGCTCTCCATATCAACAATCATCCCAAAAACTAATCGTATTACCATTTTCTACCACAAAAGTCAATCTATCCCGAAATTCGCTCCATCCTCGCCGGATATGCTGCCATAAACTCACTCCATAAGAACCACGGTCCTTGATTGAGCACCATCCCCCTCCATAACACCATATTTTACCTCTATAATTTCTCTCCAAAAACCCACATTCTCCACTCCGAATCACCACAATCACTTACCCAACAAAGCCTTATTAAACAATATAAGACTCCTCAATCCGAGACCCCCCATCCTTATGGGAGAGCAAACTGCACCCTAGTTAACCAAATGTAATTCTTCTCCTCCCTATAGAAACTCCCTTTGAATCTCTAATCTTTTTGCCACTACAGTAGAAATAGGAAATAATGACAAAATAAGTAGGAAGATTCGACAAAAAGGACTTAATGAGAGTAAGACGACCTCCCTTTGAGAGGTACATGTGCTTCTACCCCACTAGCATTCTCTCCACCCTTTCCACAGTGCTGTTCTAAATATGTATACTTTTGAACCTTGCTCCTAAAGGAAGCCAAGATATGACATAGGCAGCTGCGCAACCCTGCATCCCAATAAAGCAGCCAGCTCCTTCACGTTCTCGACCTCTCCCACTGTAATAACCTCAGATTTTTCAAGATTTATCTTCAATACGGATACAACCTCAAAGCACAGAAGCAAACGACCCATGTTCCTGAATTGCTCAGCATCTGCATCACAGAAGATCAACGTATCATCTGCAAACAACAAATGAGATACCTACAACTGATCAATCATAATGCCCCTTAACAATCTCTCCGCCACAGCTTTCTCAAGCATCCTATTGAAAGATTTCATCACAATAACAAATAACATTGGAGACAACGGATTCACTTGCCTCAATCCTTTGCTACTCCGAAAATAACCCCAAGGAGTGCTGTTCATTATAATTGAGAAAGAAATTGTAGAGATACAAAACTGAATTAACTGGTACCACTTATCCTCGAAGCTACATCACTTGAGTATATACAGAAGAAATCCTCAGTTTACATGATCATAAGCTTACATAACAGTCCAGGAACCCCTAAACGCAATCTTGAGTCGATGCATAACTTTGTTATAAGTATGGAATCCAAAATTTGGCGCCCTTTGACAAAAGTATTCTGAAATTTAGACACTACTTTTGTTGTAATAATTTTGTACACCCCACTAACTAGACTGATGGGACGAAAGTCCCTGATATTCGTCGATCTTGGTTTCTTAGGAATCAACACAATAAATGTAGCATTGGAGCTTCTCAAGAACCTGCCACACTGGTAGAAATAACTAAGTACATCCACAATGTACGACTGCACTGCTTTCCCAACAAGCCTTATAGAATGAGAAAGAGAAATCATTCGGTCCGGGGCCTTGTCGTCGTTCATATTGAATACCACCTCCCTAATTTCATCATTCCCAAATGGTCTCTCTAACCAACAAGCTTTCTCATTAATCGTAGAAAAATCTAGCCCCTCCAAATTGGCCTCCAGTCAAACTGCTTCCGATAAAGAGTTTGATAGAAACTTACCATTTGAGTCCCGATATCGTATGGGTTTTCATAAATAACCCCATCTACCTTCAACATAGTGATAGAATTGTTTCGTCTGTTAGAATTGGCGACCATGTGGAAAAACTGAGCGCATTTATCTCCCTCTTTCAACCACTTGACCCTAGATTTCTGACGCCAAGCAATTTTCTCCATCTCCACCTTCAACTCTCCCCTTAATTCTCCACGTCTCTCCCTTTTATCTCTTACCAATTCTTGACTCTCTTCCCTTCTATCTAGCTCTTCTATCTCTGACATGCATTGATTTTTACAACCGTTAACATCTCCCACCTACTCCTCATTCCACCTCTTCATATCCCTTTTCAAAACGAAAGCGATTGGGAAAATAGCCTTTCACTAATTCCTTCCATATAAAAAACTCGTGTCCCATATAACCGACACATTTCATGAACTCTCGATGACCCCAAAAATTGATACCGACATGTTGTTCCCCCATAGACTAGTCACAACAGCCCTCGAAATGACCTCCACTTTTGTTTCTTGTAAACATATAAGGTTAGCCCTCCATCCCCTTATCATTTCGAATACCTAACATTTTTCTGCTTCATTAAGCCCCTCTCACTTTCCAATTAATAATTTTTGGGATCATCTTAACCCTCCATCTTCCCTCTCCATCAATTCTCTCCTTGACTCATCTCCTTTGACGTCATAATTAACCGAGCATTCTAGCTGCTTAAGCTCATGGTCACCTTTTCTTCTTGTCTTACCTCCTGGTTTATTCATCCCCTGTCCCCTACTAGTCTTCAGTTCTTCGAATAATTGCAAGAGCCTGTTTTCATACCATTGCACGACACACCTATCATCTTGCTGAAGTCCAGAATTTTTTGGAGAACCCAATTTGATGGTGGAGGTCTGATGTTAATTGCATTTCCCTTCGCTCTCTCCTCATCGTAAGGAGGATTGTAGTAGTGTCCCTCCTCTTTCCCTACTTGTATTGCATCACTGTATATATCCCCTTATTGGTGCCATCAACTCACACCGCCAAGGCTCTATCATTCCCTAACTCCCCCCTCATTTGTGAACTTTGAAAATCTCTTCATGCAGGTATTCACTACCATAGTTGTAGATCATGTTGCTCCTTGCGGTTTTTCAATTACCGAAGCTGGACTATCCGTCAATACAATTTTGGTCTCTTGCTCCGTTGCCAACACTAACCCCTCTATTTGATTCGTGTCCACCGATCCCTTAATCGTGGAACAATTGTCTTTGGTCGCATCGAGCCTATCCGACTCCAGATTTAACATACTATGCTCCCCTAACTTAGCCTAAGGTTCCACCTTTGATGCGTTAGTTGGCATCTGGGGCTCACCACTTGGCTCAACTAGCACCTCTTTACTATGTATCCGGTTCAATGTCAGCTTTTTAGAATCCAAGATTGGTCCATTGGCTGGACACTCATCCAAGTCCACCCTGCATTTATGACATTAAGTCTTCCTGGCGCCTACTACAATCCTACTATCCATTAACCTGATCAATTCATCCAATTCCCCTTTCAAAGCCTTGAGGTGGTCCCTTATTCCTGCGCTATAGAAAACACTATCCGATATACTCTCTATTGTTGTTTTCTTAGACTCATGCATCGTTAGTTGTTCTTATTAGATCTCGAGATCTGCTCATGTGTAGCACTCTTCTCATTAACCGCCCTTTCTTTATGCTACAATACCCGCTGATCGGCGTTTTGTGAAGCTTTGTTGACTCCCCGCTTCAATTGTTCGACGCTTAACCTTATCTCTGGTATCATAAAAATCAATAACTGCTTGAAACACAAGCAAAACCGATGCTCAACCCTCTACATTCGTCCCTTCCGGCGCCATCACCACTCATTTTCGACGTCTATCCCCATATTGTGCTATCATCAGATATCTACTACGACCGTTCGCACAACGTTGTGTCAAAAAAACTCAAGAAGACTGATGAAACTTCGCAACGAAGTCGTTTGACTTATCAGCCGCCCTCAACTTATCCACCATATTCACCATCTACACAACTCCATAACTTCCCATGCAAATTGCATTTAAATTTTTGATCCCCATTCCAATAGCTTAATAATGCTTGAGTCGTTAACATACGCTAAGAACTCCGTCGCAATTTTGAATCGAGAACTGAACACCATCTCACCAATGGCATACGACTGTTTCACCTGATTTTGGGCAAATGCAGCAGCTGGAGATGAAATTGGCCAATGGAACTTCCCCGGGAGAGTCTGCTTCCTTGTCGGCGTCAGTGTGTGAGAGCCACTCATCGGTGCACTCACGGCGAGATCAGCCCGTGGCCTACCTGATTGCCTCATTGGTGTCGGAATCACCTGCACGACTTGTCGAGTAGGTGCGTTTGGCCAAAAGGTCGCTGGAACACGCGTGGACGAAAAATGCCCGGTTTGCTTCGCGTACTGGATTTCTAATTTTCAGGTAGTATCGCCTCGGGCCGTCGTCATTGGGGCGCTGTCATTTGATTCACGGTCTTGAGTGGCGGATCTAGGGTTTCTCAGTTGTGCTGCCGCTTGCAGGTATGTTAGGTTGGATTTTTGTGCCGTGAGGCTGGTGGGTTTGGATTGTCCGGTGAGGGCTTTGTGTCTGCCGTCGATGGGGCCCAGACCGGTTGGGATGGGTGATGGCTTGGTGGTTTTGAATTTTGTGGGAAAAGTGATGTAGGATGAAGAAGAAAGCAACAAGAAAGGGGGAGAAATCGGAGAGAATGGGGGGAGGAGGAGAAACCGGAGAAGAAATAGAAATTCAGGGAAAAAGGGGAAATGAGAAAACGTTTGCCTTAACACCTAAGCAAAGCGATTTTACTTCATAATAATAATCCACTGTCGAAATTTTACAATGAATCAAATATAAATAGCAAAACAAAACCGTAAAGAGAATGGGCTTGGGCCAAACCCCTTATAAAAGCCCAATTACATAAATAATACTCCAAAACATAATTAAAGTCCAACTAGAAAAATAAATAAAATGGATGTCCTCATCAACTCTCCTGAGTTGGGAGAAAAACTCAACTCTGTCGTGTGGACAAATCATGAATGGCCGCACTTAAGCTCCCAAACATTAGCAAAAGTGACTAAACTCATTCCACGAAGGACGATCTTTCCGAAGAACCAAATATCGAAATTATGCATAATGAGGAGCACAATAAGCAAGTCGATTTACCCAACAAACACGGAAGTATTGAATCTCTCCATCAATGGTAACACAACTTGTTCATCTAAAATAACATCAATTTTATCTTTGTGTACTATGACGTGTTATTGGAGTGGAAATGGTAATATATGTAGGTTAGGGCTCCACAAATGGAAGAGAAAAGGATCATCAAAGGAATTGAAATGACTTTGTAAGTAACGAAGTCCTCAATATTTAAAGTACACTTGTAGTCAAAATGTGATGAGAGATCAATGACGTGTGCATTTGAACCAACATACTTTAAAATTTTACATGGACCAGCACTACGGGCTTGCAATATAACATAATCCCCCATATTAAATTCAAAATGTTGTTTATGATGCATCACTTGCTTCAAGTCGTTTATTGCTCTCAATATGCAAGTTATGAAGATGATGTATAAATGCCTCAGCTAACATCGATACACTAGCATGTAGGAACATGAGAATAAGGTCTAACGGCCTCCTAGACTTATAACCAGGAACAACTTCGAAACGACTCAGACCTAGAGACCTATTTACAGTATTGTTATATGCAATTTGAATAGTTGGGAGGATCACATTCCAAATTCCCAAGATTTTCCTTGCAAATGGCATGATTACACAAATCAACAGTACCTTTGGGTTGGAGAAGGGTACGACATACAACATTTGATTGAGAGGTATCGGAAACAAGAGGTACAATACCAAGATTTATAGGAATAGTCCGGATACTACCTGAGGAGGTATTCACACTATCATCCAAGTAATTAAACTTATCACGTTTAGGTTCATAGACTTGATCTTCTAGTCGGTCGTCTTTTACATCATTACGTTCCTTAATGACTAAGGGTCGTCTGGGACATGTGTAAGAGATGTAGCCAAAGTCCTTACAGTTAAAGCACTTGAAGTGAGTAGAAGTCCTTGGAATTTCAAAAATTGTCCCTTTATTTTCGAACACAGGAGGAACATTAGGCGGGGAAGATCTCGTGATAGACTCAAGAGGAATTTCAAGACTTTTATTCTTATTTTTCCAGATTGGAGGAATATTAGACGGTGGAGGCCCTAGAAGGGACTTAACGGGAGGGAGTGGAGTCGATGAAACGAAAGGACAGTTGTCAATATGCCTTCTATATGGAGAAGGTCTAGGACTATCACGGCCTTTACACTTAACGATGAGGTGGCGCTAATAAGATGGGTGAACGATGGTGATCGCGCCTTTCGTATAGAGTACTAATAATCAACTCATACTCTCGGGTTAAAGAGTAAGCGCGATCTAGAGTAGTGACGTCTCGAAGGAAAGGCTCATGTCTAAGATCATCTCTTAGACCTTGACTAAACCTACTCAAAGTCAGGTTCTCATTGATTCATCCTCAATTACGTGACATTTCGTTCGCAATTCCTCAAATTGTGCAATATACTCGGTCACTAACCGATTCCCTTGTTTAAGGGAATTCCTTTGAGTAAAATTTCAAAATCTAAGTAACCATCGAAAGTAGGAGTATCTAATTTAATGTCTCTAAAGAAACTCTTCTTATGACGGGGAAGAGAATGAGTACCATGACGGTCATATGCTCGTTCTCGCTCACAAATCAGATCCCTATCCTTACTATTGTGTCAACAATGTTTTTGATCAACCTGTCGATGATGATATTGTCCATTATGGGATAATTTAGAATTTTGAACGTCAATCAAACGAGGGGTTTGCTTAAAATTGTTCATTCTAGCAGTTAAGACCCTACTCTTTTCAAGAGTAGTAGCTACCTCAGTTTGGATTGCAGTTAATTGAGTCTGCAACTGTTGTTGGTTAGTGGCAAGTTGTGCCAATTGTCGGTTAAGGGTATCAAATTGGGAAGGGTCCGTGGTCTGGGTACTGGAACTAGAGGTGCTAATGTGACCCTACACAATTGCATGCAAAACAACACTACCTAAATGAAGTGCAATAGAGAGATCAATAAACAACAAATGCCAACAATTAAAAAATAACAATTTTTTTTTTTTTTTTTTTTAATTTTAAAATTTAGGGTTACGTAAATCTCAAAATGGCAAGCTAATAATGTTGATGCGTGTAAAATAAAAAGCAAGGATGCAAATTACTAATCAAAATTTCTAATCACGTGGGGTAAACGGGGAGCAAAGGGAGTTAATTCGTTCAAGGATTCCGATCAAGTGGGATGTAAGGCTAAAATCATCAAGGTAACTGCAACACAAAGAATTTAAACAATGCAATTTTAAAATGAAACAGAAGTATAAACCAATGAGAAATAGAGATCAAGGACTCCCTGTTGTTTAGTTGCACGAATTGCTGACGTGTGGGCCCCTATTGCATCTTGTCTTTAGAGTGTAGTGAGCTTGTGATGATTGCTCTCTAATGCGGTGATGGTGTGTGTAGAGGGTGGTGGGTGACTGTGATGTATGTCTCTAGTATTGTAAGCGGCAGAGTGGGTGGTGTTGATTACTGTTTGAGTAGTGAAGGAGTTGGCGAGTCAAGGTCGACTTGGAGCAACCGGCGTTGAGTTGGAATGTTGGAGACAAGTAGAAGCAGGTGGCGACAAATGAGAACGTCAGGGACCGTAGTGGCGAGAGGCTACGGTAGAGGCGTCTTGAGATGTGTTTGTGGCAGTGAAGAGTGGTCTGTATGGAGGTTGTTGGCGGTAGATTGGAAAAGGCGATGAAGATGGTGGTGAGTCTGGGTGGGTATCTGGTCGCGGTGATTGAAGGGTTGGCCGACGGTACTTTTGGTGGGAACGGCGATAGGATGCAGGACACGTGGCGGCCGACGATAGCAACTGTAAGGGAATCGACGAGTTGGAAGAAGATTTAGGATGGAAGCTCGAAGAAGACGCTGAGATAGTAGGCCAGGTCAGGGTGTATGTTTAGTGGGTTGGGTCAATGTATTTGTTGGTAATAGTGGGTCTGGGCTATTTAGATACTGGGCATGATTATTTGGATTTGGGCTTCATGTATATTGGCCTTTGGGTAGCTGTTGAGTTCGATAAAGCCGTGTAAATGGGCTAGGGCTATTATTATGACCTTGGTGAACAACAGAACTTCAGTGAATAGCAGTTTGCACGTAATTTTTTTTTGTTGGAGACAGATGAAAATACTGAAACTGAATTTTTTCCCTGGTGAACAGTACCATGAACAGTAACTCACTCTTTTTTTGTTTTTCAACTAAGAAAGAAAATTGAAAAAGAAAACTGCTGCCTCACAACAAATTCTTTCGGTTGTGCTGTCCTACAAGCCACCAATAAAATTATGAGTGGAAGAAAGTTTTGGATTGTTGATGAGAAATTACCCCAGTTTCGGCTCTGATACCAAATTTGATGCAGGTTGAAGAAGAAGGCAGCAAGAAAGGGGAAGAAACCAGAGAAGAAACAGAAATTCAGGGGAAAAGGGGAAGGGAGAAAACGTTTGCCCTAAGCAAAGCCATTTTACTTCATAAAATCATCCACTGTCTAAATTATACAATGAATCAAATATAAATAGCAAAACAAAACCCTAAAGAGAATGGGCTTGGGCCAAACCCCTTATAAAAGCCCAATTGCATAAATAATACTCCAAAACATAAATAAAGTCCGACTAGAAAAATAAATAAAATGGATGTCCTCAAGAAGACTCCATTCTCTTAGAATATAAGAAAACAATTTTAAAAATATAATCAGTAATGCATAACATTCTTCCAACCAGAAAGTAAAATAAAGGGATGTCCTTAAACTCCTTTGATGTATAAGACCACAAGAATGGGAGAACCTTGCTCTTTCCCATAAATAGCCAAGCAGCTGGCTTTCTTCAAAAAAATATGCTGCTCCTTTCTGTTCAAGTTACCTATAAAATAGCAAACACCACAATTTTCCATACCTCACCAATTTCTGTGAGCTAAAATCAACAGTTTTTTTAATTAGATATCCTGCTGCACTGTTCGAATTAACCCATTCCAAACCTGCCTCTCTTTAGCACTATGAAAATCTATAAACATATGATGGTGTAACAATAAGTGATCAATACTTAGAAACAGATAAATAAAGACGTGACAGGTATTAATCCTCCTCTGAGAAACCAGCCAAGAAAGCACTGTATTCAAGTAAGGGATGCAAGGTCTCCGAAAAAAAGAAAAAAAAATGAGTAACTGGTCTAAAAAATTCAAAACTTGGCAAAGTAATAAGAGCTTCAGTGCTTTCCAGTAACAGTGTGTTCTTGGTTTTTGTCATCTATCTCTTAGGCCTTAGCTCTTTCATTTGTCTTTTATTCTGTTCTCTACCTCAACATGTATGGTAAATGACGCGAACCCGGTTAGCACGAACGCTATCGAACCCACAGGAGAATGAACCGGATCCCAAGAACGCCCAAATACGATCAAGGTTTAGGATTTAACCTCTAAACGTTGAACCAAGCAACCGAAAGTATATTAAACCAACGACCTCTTGATCACAAAGCCTTGAAATCTCACCCGGATAGTTTTGGATTTTGAACCCAACAAGATGAAACAAATAACCCAAAGATAACAACGATGCAATGAACCCCTTGCTCACAAATTGAAGAACCCACGACCCGATGTTTTGAACGCCACAAAGATTACTCATCTTTGATAAGTTCGATAAGGATTGTCCATCGAAGAACAAACGAGAAAAGCAAAGCTTTTATTTAATTCATATCAAAAAGTGTTCGTACAATGAAGGATATAAATCCTATTTATACTAAAACAATAAATCCTAAGAATATGGAAAATACGAAATTCTAGAGTCCTAGAATATAGAAATTACCAAAAATAAGAATTGTAGTTAAAATAAACAATCTCGCCAAAAATAGAAAATTCGCTGAAGTTTATAACCAAGCGGTCGCTTGGTTATATTCCAAGCGGTCGCTTGGAAGGAAGTTTTGTTGCCTGAAAATCTCGGTTTGTGTCTGAGCGGTCGCTTGCCTTTTCTTCTAAGCGGTCGCTTAATTGACCCGGTTACTTCCTTCTTCGACCCTCCATTTTGTGTTGATCCAATTGATTTTCGACCTCGACCCCAGCATGAAACTTGGTCTTTGGCTTGTTGACTTCGACCTTTTGGACTCCAAAGCTCGGCCAATAATTGTCTATCCCGGATCACATCAGTAAATGTACTGAGCTCGGAATAATAATGTTTCTTCCCTTCATTTTCCCTGTATAAATTTAATTACTCTTGGGTTTCAGAAAGCAGTTTGCCATGGTATGTTGTCCTCTGTATTTGGGGTAGAAGTTACAATTGCAATTGAGCAAATGTTGGCTTTTGAAATATAGTATTCAATTGCAACTTGGAGCATTCTTTTAAAATCGGTTCATCTGAACTTAAATTGCCATAATATATGTCGTTAACCAAATAACCTAGTATCAGTTTGATTTACTCTATAATCATGATTGCAGTCATTATAGACTAATGATTTTTAAGTGCTGTTGTATGTTCTAAAAGGAATAAAAGGAGAGCAACTTGTCGACAAGAAAAAGATCCATCAAGCAAAATTTTACATTGAGATGATGGTTTAGGCCTGTAGCAATGTGTAGGGTTTCATGATTTGAAATGTACAGGTGAATAGAAGTCTGCAGGTTGTATCCAAAGATTTATTTTAAAGTTTGTCATGCACTGATTTGTTACCTATCGTGTTCAGTAAGTGCGGACATTTTCTGAGTTCTAAATTAAATCATTAGGGATGTCAAGGTTGACAACTGTATTGAAACACTACTTATCCACTATCTCAAGCGTTCTTAGCATCACCGAATATTGTGTGCATCTCTAGCTTTACAGGGTAATAAATTATTTAATTGCCATCTGCTTTATCAAAAGTTTTCTTCAATTATACAGCTGTGTCCTTTGTACCCGCATAACCCAGAGGTCTTACTGAATGAGCTGAAGTCCGCATCTGAGCTGCTGGACTTCGGAGAATTTTCAGATTGTTTGGATTTTGGATGTGGCTCTGGTTCACCTCTTCTTCATGTTGTCAATCCTGCATTTGATTATGTGCCTCCGAATCTTGTTAGCTTATTCATTACTGACACGTAAGCTCACATCATCAAGAAGTATAAACGACCTAGAGAAGCTACGACTTAGATGCAATTTCTTATGCACTGGTTGTCATTATTGCAGAGGCGGGCACAATCCTTCATACATGTACCGACTCCTTGCTGATTATTACTCTGCTGATGATTTAGTAGTGCGATGGAGAATGATCTCTTGAAATTCAGTTAACTACATCTGTTTATTAAACATGTTGGTTGGTAAGTCTCTCCTATGCTAATTATGTCAAAAACAATTTTTTTTGAGTGTCAGTGCTCTGGAACAGGAAAAAGAGATCTAACATTTTTCATGAATATCAAAATTCAGCAAAAAAGGCTTTCATATGAATTGTATTGCTCAACTAGCAGATGCCAATCAATTTGGGAACTCAGCAGTCACAGATACCTATTTCTAGAGCCCAAACTTACTGTCTTCCATTGTTTATTTTTCCTAATGATAAGTTTTACCTGAACTGTGTGATATATATTTTCTTCTTCTTTTATATTCAAGTTTCCTAATAATCATCATCTTGATGGAGTGGTTCAGCTCTTCTTAGGGACATTTCATTTCCTTCTCAATTTTAAAAGCTTGATTCATTTTTCTTTTCTCTGAACAGGGTTTTGAGCTCTCGTAGTAGATGGCTGTGGGAAGATGCAGTGTATAGTGAAGAACACGACCCTTGGAAAGAGAAAATGACCGAAGGAGGTTTTGTTATCCTTTTTAATACGATGAAGTGCAATGTTAAAACAAAAATCAATCTTCACATTTTTATGGGTAGTGAATTAAATTATGATGATAAAATATAGTATCCTTCCAAGTACAATATCATCCAGTGTAATGGCACATGAAATTTTGGCATATCATGTTGCATTGTTAAAAAACTTGTGTAGGGTATTCGACTTAAAAGTTACTGTATTCTCACTATTTGCACATGGAAGTACTTGATATTATTCTCCCAGCTTTGGGCGAAATCTTGCCGAAAATCAATTGCATAGGGATTCATTTAGAAAGAGTTGATGGCATGTTTCCTAAGATGGATTGGACATTAGTAAAACAGAAAAGAAATTAAAGATCTATCATGGATGATTATTCTTTTTCGGGTTTTCCCCAAATAATGTTTCATTCAATCTAATGTTGGCATCTTTTCATCTACTAAGAAGAGGTCATATATCACACTTCAAAAATGCAATGGAGCGACAGTCAAAGGTATAATAGATCTTGACTCAAGGTCATAATAGAGAAAATAAATAGAAGACGAGCGATTTTTTTGTGACACCTCTCTCGTAGGCTTGAAAAGATACTCAAAGAATAAGGCTAATACAGTTGAATGGGAAAGGGAATGGGACATGTTAAAATTGATACTGTCAATTGTACTATTTGGGTTAATAATCTGATTGAGCATTGAAGTTCACAAAGGTTTTAGTGGAATATTCATTGAATTTTGTAATATGAAATCTTTCTCGATAAAGTCGGTTGATTAGGGTAAAATTGTATCCTTAGGAAACTCTATCCATCACTCAATCAATAACTGTTTGAAAAAGTGACGGAATTGATGACGTGACAAATAGTCGCTTATGTGGTATGATATTGCAGTTAGTGGATGATAAATCATGAAGTTTTTGATGACACGTAGTAAATGTTACTTGAAAACACGTTTCTAATACTATATAAGGAACATGCCCTCCTCTCTCGTACAAAATCACCCCAAACACAAAGAGGCTGCCTTCCATTTTTTCCCCAAAATCGACTCCCCCAAAACCCGAATCTCCTAGTCTAATCTATCTTTTCCTCCCGAAATGTGTTTATCCAAAACTGCCTCCTCAAAATCGTTTTTTCCCTTTTTTTTCCCCAACTTACCAAAATCTTAAAAATTGTTTAGGTTTCTTCCTAATTCAATCGTTATTACAGATTCATCCTCAGAAACCAACCACCACAGACCGATAAATATATTTTATACACTTATTTGGACCTAAAAATATAGACATTTAATAGTTCTTTTGGATAATTATAGCCTAATTTATTGTATATTTCGTTTATTAGGTGAAACTCGATAAATGGAAGTGGAATTGAAAGAAAGAAGTGAAAATTTGAGTTATCGTTTCAACGCACTTTGAATTATCTTAATTAGATATCGAAAGCAAAAATTATGACAAAAATATTGAGAAATGTGCAGGGTTGGAGCAGCAGGAACCACCAAGTGGGCGCCCAAGTGCCCACTCTCGGGAAAAAGAGTAGATTCGTTGTGCCACAGTGCCACCTAGGTGCCGCCTACTACCGAATAGAATTTTCAAGTGCAATTCATCTTCTTAAAAGCCAAATTGAACTAAAACTCTTTCAAGACTTGAAGAAGACATAAATACCACTCTAGAGAACACAATTGGGGGAGGAGAAAAAAAATAATCATCAGGATCAAAGAGTAAAAGTTAGGGTTTGGAGACTTTTGAGATTAAAGAAGATTCTTGGTGCAAGATTTAATTCTTTCCATTATCAAGATTTCAAAATTTGGTTATGAACTCTATACTTTTTGTTATTATTTCATTGTTATGATTAGCTAAATTCATAGTTAGGGCGAACAATATAATCTATGTGTGACCCTTGGTTTCTTTTATTCAAGATTACAGTTCCTGTAGCGACCCGAAATTTAAAAGTACAAATTTTATAACTTAAAGTGTGTCGCTACGACAATCCCGTCAAAGTTTAGAATTCATTTTACGTCCGTCGAGTTGTCTAGCAAAAACAATTAATTTAAGAATTTCGAAACGATTTTAAACTTAAAATTTCAATATTTACTTATCGAGTTCAATCTCGAACCTTTTTAAAAGTACCAAATTCTTATCAATTTAAATTCAATTTTTATGTCCGATATTCTATTTAGAATCCAATTTCATTAAGTCCAAATTTTATCTTTTAATCCAATTTTATTAAATCCTGTTAGTCAAAGAATTATTTTCCAGCCCAAACTCTTGGCCCAATTTATTGCCTCGTTTTTTGGTGCCCTACTGTTCATTCACCATCACCTTTCCCTAGACTCCCACGACAGTTTCCTCCACCACGCCCCTCATCCACACACAGCAGGCAAAATCCACAGCAACTTCAGCAACCCAGGTAAGGAGATCTCCATCTCCATCAATTTCACCTCAGTCTAATGTATAGTTCACACACAGAAACCCAGATGAAATTCCCACAGTCGAGCCACCATCCCACGATCCAACCACCCACTTTCGAACCCCTATTGCAATTCACACAAACCACTGCCGCCACAAGAAATCGAACCACCTCAAAGCCGCGCCTGTAGCCACCCAAAACGGCAGCCCCGTCTTTCCCAAATCGACCCCTCCACTTCACCAAATTTCGCCCAAAATCCAACCACCAAAACCAAGAATAATGAAGTCCAATCACTTACCTCGGCTCCACCCACGTTTTTGGCCGGATTTCCTACCGGAAACAACCAAGAAACCCGAAGTTGGCCTCGGTTTTAGCCTCGGTTGACGCCCATAAAGACCCCCGGTTGACCCCCCACCGTCGGCGCTATCTCGCGACGGCGGCGTCTCTGATTTTGGCCGGAGTTCAACCCACTTCCTCACCTCCCCGTCGCCGACTTCCCTCTCCTCTCCCCTTCTCCCTGTCCAAGTCGAGTGAGAGAGAGAGAGAGATAGGTTTTGTAAATAATTAATTTTTGAAAATTTACTCCTTAAGTCCTAACTTTTAAAAGTTCTCCAATTTAGCCCAAAGTTTTAAAAGGCTTTTGTTTCAATTCCAAAGTTTCACAAAATGTTTAATTTAGCCCCCAAAGTCTTACAAACTGTTTAATTCAATTCCAAAGTTTTAAGTTACTTTTAAATTAGCCAACACAAATTCCAAAAGTTCATATTCAGCCTTTAAACTTTTAAATTTCAGTTTTAATACTTTTCGATTTAGTCCCTAAAAGTTTTAAAGTTTTAATTAGACTTAGTATTTTAAATTAAATTAATTTTGTTCTTTCTAGACGAGATCGCGAGCAAAGTGTGAAGCACGGTAACATTACAATTGTTCAATTTCCAAGAAAGTTTTCAAGACTTCGAGGTGAGATTTACATTTAAGCAATTGTGGTTATTTGTCCATGATGATTCTTGATGTGTGATTTTGATTGTGATATAATGTTTATACCTATGAAAATGTTGCCAGGGACCGTAAATAGGTCCGGGATCGAAATTGGGTCCTTGGGAATGCCCACAGTGCAAAAAATTTGCTAAGCTTATATCATGTTGTCAGGGACCGTAAATAGGTCCGCGATCGAAATCGGGTCCTTGGGAATGCCCACAGTACATATTCTATAGTATGTTGTATGGATATTATGCTCACCACTTGATTGCATATTTTGACTTAATTTGGACTGATTGCTGTATCTCCACTGAGTATAATTCGTTATGCTCACCCCACTATTTTTTCACTCTTTCAGGTTAAGGAGCTTGGCAGGGTAAGGCGACGATCGGGGCAATTTCAATTTAATAATAGACCTTTTGAATTTCAAATTTTGAAACAAGAAATTTTAAATAGTTGATTTCATTTTGATACTTAAATACCGAATTTTAGTATCTTTGAAATGTTGGTATTTGTTTATTATATTTAGCATTAACTTTTGGATTTGAGAAAATCGTTAAAATGATGTTTCCACGTTTTGTGCTAAATTGCTATGGGTTTTTAAAGTATATGTTTGCCTTCGTATTGTGGCGACTTTTGAAAATATTTATTTACAGGTTACTTTGACTTAAGTAGCGTCTCGAGTTATTAGTGAAATTGGGGCGTTACAGTTCCTTCATTATATATGTGTTGATTTTAATTATGAATGTGACACTTTGAATTACTTGATCGATAATTCAATGATTTTGTGAATCTATTATGAATCGAGGGGTGAGTTTTAGATTTAGATCACATATTAAAATTTGGTAATTTAGTATGACGTGTAAAGATACCAATACTAACTATTGCGGTCGCTATATGAATTCTTAAAACAAATAGTATGTTTAACTAAGATCGATTCACATAGAAATAAAAGTGAATTAGTTGAATAGGCTCAATGAGAACTCGAGATGACTAAATTGAATACTTAAGAAAAATTCGACCTAACACTACAATAGTAATAAATCTTGATTGATGAATTAAAAGGGGTCCATTGGTAAAATTATAAGTCCTAGCATTCACATTCATATTTTTAAAATCCAAATTCGATAAATTGTGTACGTTAGATTGATTAAGTTTAGTTAGACTAATTTAGACGCTAATCACAAATTTTAATATTTGTTTTCGATCAAATTAAAGTTAGGAATAATTTAACAAATGGTTAAATAGTAGCCCTCGTGAAAACGATATTTGAACTCATTGGTCTACTATATTACTTGATATGATCCGTATCTTTGCGGGATATAACAAATGCAACACAAAAGTCACACTATATAATTGCAAAATTTCAAGTGCTTGCTATTATTTCAATTTTTTTAAATGGTGTAAAAAACGTGTTTTTAAATAACACTTACTCCATGTCATCAACAACTTCATGATTTGGCATCCACTAATTGCAATATTGTGCCACAGGACTCCATTTGCCACATTATCAATTCCATCACTTTTTTGAACGATCGTTGATTGAGTGATGAATGAGATTACATATTATAAAGTTTAGTAATTAATGAGAATTTTTTTTAAAGTATAGTGAAAACTTTATGTAAAGGTCAGTGACAAAGATCATTAATCCCAGATATTTCAATAACTATAGCGATGGATTAATAAGATAATCGAAAATAATTCATGCATCTAATTTATCTTGATTAGAAATAAAGTTGAAGTTTTTATTTTTTTGGGTGACCATTGATTTTTGTTGGAGTGAGTGAATTGATGGACTTTATCGTGTTATGTGCGGAACATGTTAGGCTACTTCTAAATTGTTTACTTAAAAAGAATACAAATTTATTATTGGACAAAGTACGAAATAGGTTACTTATTTTAAAAGTAAGATAAGAATAGCTTTTACAATAACTAAACAAATTTTTAAAACAAGAACAAATCATATTTTTTTTTTACAAGCAACCAATTTTCATTTATGTAGCTAAAGAGCCAAGAACATGCCCTGCCTTATTTTCATTTCTAGGAACGAAGCAGCACCACTATGACCTACGGTCTACCGGTGATAACAAATCAAATAAAAGTTCCTTGCTGAGAGCATCAAACGAACTCAGTCAGTCTCGACACAGGTCACTTAAAATAAATTTCAGTGTCCACAATTTTGAAGCTAAACATTTACTTATACTTCTACTCGACTTGCTGAGGTACTTTTCTTCTACCTTTTTGGGACTATCAACTAAAGTACACAAGTCTAATACTGATAGTTCTTTCTTCATTGTGCAGTGTGAAATTCCATCCAGTAGTAGCTGATAAGTCTAATTTCTACACTTATTCGGGGTTCTAAATGATGATATTTTGTTATTCTTTGACGAATTATTGCCTAATTTGTTATCCATTGCTTTTATTAGGAAAAAATCATGTTTGGACGACGAATTGGAGAAAAGAATGCAAAAATAGTGAAAAATAACGAAATTCAAAAGTTGAGGACTAAAATTGCAAACATCCAATAGTTGATTTGGAACACAAAACGATGATTGAAGATCACATGACGTCAATTGAATGCAATTGGAGGGCAAATGAACGAAATAGAGTTGAAGCATTTTCACAAATCAATTTCTAACCGAAGAAGTTATGTTACAGATTTTAAACCTCCATTTGTGACCCAATTTTAGGATAGCAAACGATAGAATCGATTTTTTTTTTTGTATTTCTGGAAGAATTGTAGCTCTTTGAGTCAGCTATCCAACACACTTTGAATCACCTCAATCAAAGTTCGGAAGAAAAAGTTATGACCAAATTATCGAAAACTGTCCATGAACGACATCGCATAGAACAGCGAGCACGAGGGTCCTTGATTTGCATTTACCGAGAGCAAAATCATTGAACGAGCGCACACTGAACTATATGGTGCATGAGCGCGGGCCAAATTTTATTTGACGAGCTAATTTCCTTATTCCGATAAAATTATACATGGAAATTACACTATGTATCACTTATTTCTTTTATAATTACAATAGTGTTACCTTTTAAAAGTCATTTAAAAAATGTCACTTTTGGACATTTTTGCCCTTTTGAAAATTTTCAATACCTTACAGGTCCTGTACTTTAGTCAGATATGAGGTGATGAAAAATTGTACTTACACTGTGTAAAATGTCAGGATGAATTGACTGATGGGATAGTTCGTCGCAGTAATTCTTGACAGATGGGTGAATCTCGACATATAAAATGTCGTTTCCGACAGTTTACTTTAGTAATTTTCGACGGATGGGTGAATCCTATTTTTGCGTATGCTAATGTAGAGTTATATTCAATTTTTTTTGGTAAGGCTGCCACGTGTCTAATATTGCTATTCGTTAAAGAGTAACAATACGTGTATAATATTTTGAAATAAATATAAATTAAAATCAGTTGTAACGAATCATATTTTGTATTGTCTAGTTCAATACACTAAATTTATTTAAATAATTATTATTATTTCCTTAAATTATTTGTATACATCATTTTATTGACCACCAAATTTTAATTAATTTTTTTCTTAATTTTCTCATTGTTATTCATGTTAATAATTTTGTCGAAAATAGTCTCAACATTTGTGTGGTTGAGAGTAGAATTTCCATAGCACTTCTTTTATTATTATTATTATTTTTGTATTAAGAAAAATCATATTAAATAATATATATATATATATATATATATATATATATATATAATATTTAAAATATAAAAATTAAATTATCACAGCAAAACATTAATGATAATGAAAGATAGTATTAATGAGCATTAACTGCTCCTAGAATTGTGAGTCTAAGAGTAATATATATATATATATATATATATATATATATATATTTTGGAGGCGAAGAATAATGATAGATCATCAATCCAAAGCGAATTGTGCAATATTCTTGAAGATGATTCAACCAATTTCAAGATTTCATTCAAGAAAGTGGATTTTTCTTTATCTTCTTCCATATTTCTTCGATCTGGGTGATATATTTTCATTATTTCTTGTATAATTTAATAATTAGGATGATTGTCTAGGTTTTTCCTTTGTATTGGATGAATGATGAATCCTATTGCTTGTTTATTTTAATTTAAGACAAGTAATTTAGTATTTCTTGATTGGTTTTGCATTCCCATAGAACTATTTGATTGCTTGATCACCAATTAGATAATAAGTTACTTATTGTAGTGTAGGAATATTCATAAAAGTCTAGAACGCGGAAAAATAACACATGGACAATAGGTTTTAGGAATAATATTTATGACATATGTAATCATGTGTGATAAATTCTGTGAATCAATTCATGTTTTTCATATGAATTCGGACTAGGAGTATGATCGGATCGTGCTAAACATAAGTTTAATATTAAATAAAAGTGGATTATCGATTGTCTTGAATACACGAATTCCCTAAATTATGAATTAAAAGTTGAATTAAATAGCAATAGGGGAATTCACGATTCCAATACAAACATTCATATATTATATAAATATTTTATTTGCTTTCTTAGTTTATGATTAAATATAAAATACATACAATCCAACTCTTTTGATTACTTCGAATTTAATAACAATTATTGAACTACAAACTAGACCTTATTCTTCGTGGGAACGATACTTTTAACTCATAAATTTTATTAATTGTACAATGATCCCATACGCTTACGGGTTTCGCACGAACAAACAAAATTACCATATATAAACAAGCAATTATATGAGACACAGAATTGCTGATTCATTAAAGACAAAAATGAAAAAGAAGTTCGATAATTGCACGTGAATTAGAAAGTCCGTCCGTGAGTCCGTGACCGACAGCATTTTTGGAACCACTTGCTTGCAAACTGTCAGCCAAGAATTCTTGATATTATTTATTGAATCTCTTCACAGCACAATCAAAATTTACTTAATAGATATTCATTTTAGTAATGTAAATTTAGCTAAATCTTCAACATCCATCCACTTGTTCATAATTTAAAGATTGGACAATAATTCTTCTAATAATACATATAGTTTCATATACTCTGTCACTATGTGTGACTTTATTATGTTAAAATTATGTTTTTAGGTGTTCGGAGTTCTTAATCATATGATTTGGATCATATTGGAGCACTAACTACTATAAATGTTGCATGGGGCTCCCTTTTGACACGATGAATGGGTGAATGAAACAAGTCACGTTAATAAATATATAAACTTGGGAATTAATAACATCACATTCGTCTCATTACCGATAATTGTTGACAACATATGTTGTGCTGTCCAAGTTTATACGCATTCTAGTTTCGGAAGGGATAACATTTTTCCCGGAATTATGCCATCATTTAAGAACATTTATCTGAAAAAGAAATGTTTTATTCAAATAAATTATATTTTCGAAGCTTTCACTCTCATTCACGTGCATGCATGCCAAAAATGACACTTTTATCACTCACTCCCTCCACCTTCCTATAAATTTCTCTATTATCCTCAACACACACTTCACTGGACTCTGGTTGAGTAAACAATATCAATGGAGTTAGCCACTGTTGCAGTCCTGTTCATTTCTCTTCTTTCCACAGCATTAGCTTTTGATCCATGTGCTGATTCTTCAGATCTTTCTGTAATCCCCATTTATGGTAAATGCTCACCCTTTAACCCTCCAAATCCTGCTTCTTCATTGCTGAACACAGTCATGAAAATGGCCTCTAAAGACCCTGAAAGAGTTTCCTATTTATCCAGCCTTGTGGCGGCACCGCCGCAGGCCGCCGGAAAAGGTGCAAGTGTTGTTCCAATTGCCCCTGGTCAGCAGGTGCTGAAGATCGGAAACTATGTTCTCCGGGCGAAGATTGGGAATCCGGGTCAGCTCTTGTTCATGGTGTTGGATACAAGCAGTGATGCTGCATGGGTTCCATGCAGTGGCTGCACCGGTTGCGCTGCCTCCTCGGCCGTGTTCACACCAAACGCCTCCTCCACTTACTCGTCTTTAGACTGCTCAGTCCCCGAATGCACCCAACTACGCGGTGTCTCCTGCCCGGCCACTGACGCTGCCACTTCATGCTCGTTCAACCAGTCCTACGGCGGCGACTCCTCTTTCTCCGCCACCCTGTCGCATGACACACTCTGGCTAGCCAATGATGCCATTCCGAATTACGCTTTTGGATGCATCAATTCGGTTTCCGGAGGGTCGATACCGCCCCAGGGGTTATTGGGCATGGGTCGGGGCTCCATGTCATTACTCTCACAATCCGGGTCCCTCTATTCAGGTGTATTCTCCTACTGTTTACCAAGCTTCAAGTCCTATTACTTCTCAGGTTCGCTCAAACTCGGACCCTTGGGTCAACCCAAGAACATCAGAACCACCCCACTTCTCAAAAACCCGCATCGCCCATCCCTATACTACGTGAACCTCACCGGAGTCAGTATGGGCAAGGTCCAGGTCCCCATAGCCCCAGAGCTCCTAGCATTTGACCCGAACACAGGAGCAGGTACCATCATAGATTCGGGCACGGTTATAACCCGTTTTGTTCAACCCATATACAATGCCATTCGGGATGAGTTCAGAAAACAGGTGAAAGGGCCATTTAGCTCGTTGGGGGCATTCGATACCTGCTTTTCGGCCACAAATGAAGATATAGCTCCACCTGTAGTTCTCCATTTCACAGGAATGAATTTGGTGCTGCCAATGGAGAACAGTTTGATACACAGTAGTTCAGGTTCTTTGGCTTGCTTGGCTATGGCAGCTGCACCAAATAATGTGAACTCGGTGTTGAATGTTATAGCCAATTTGCAGCAGCAAAACCTGAGGATCTTGTTCGACACTGCAAATTCTCGCTTGGGTATTGCTCGTGAGCTTTGTAATTAGGTTTCTTTTCAAATCCATCATCATCATCTTCTCTGTCTCTGTATTTGAACGAAGTTGAGTATTGCGTTATCTAGATGTATTTAAAGTATTTTTGTGTGCACTGTTAAGCAATCAATCACAGATTGTGCTCCAGCAATCAGATAAACATTAAAAATTATATTCCTGCGATTTCCAGCAATTAAAATATACTTAGCCAATTATAGTTTGATTCAGTATTTTGTATATTAGGAAAACTTTCTGCAGTATCTTTTTTTATTCTTCGTAAAATGCCTATATAATAGATTATATACAACAGACTCTATCACGTTTGTGAAGCCAATTTCTCCTCTATTATTTCATGGTATCAGAGCTTCATCAGCTCACGCTAGATCCTTACATCATGTCGTCTTCCGCTGCTATCTTCATTCCCCTAAACAATCTCCTACAATTTGTTTCGGTGAGGCTTGAGGGACCTACTTCGTATTTAAATTGGTCATCTCAAGTTGAAGATGCTCTCAGTATTCACGATCTTCTGGGCTATGTGGATGGTACTAAACCGTGCCCAGAAGAGTTCTTACTTGCTGTTGAAGGTAAAACAACTCGTGAACTCAATTCAGATTTCACTTTATGGAATCGTAAAAACCGGTTTGTGCTAGTTTGGATGAAATCTACCTTATCAGAGAAGGTGTTATCTATGGTCTATGGTCTTAAGACTTCCAGGCAAGCGTGGGTTGCTCTAGCACAACGCTTTGCCTCTCCTTCGGCGTCCAATGTCAACCAATTAAAGCGTTAACTACAAAGTCTGCAGCAAGGAGGGAGAAGCTGTTCGGATTTCATTGAACAAGCCAAAGCCCTTGCTGATCAATTAGCATCAGTAGGAAAACCTGTAGATGAGGAAGATCTAATTTCTCATATTCTTGGAGGACTCAACACCGCCTATACTCCATTCATCTTCAACTGCTACTTTGCTTAGCGTGAGAAATCACTAACCTTGTCTGATTTCCAATCTGAATTATTTGCCTTTGAAGCACTCCTTGAAAATCAACATCGAAGTGTGCAAACTGATCATAATGGTTTCGCAATTGATCGCCACCAAAGGAGCGTCAAAAATATTTCTTCCTTACTTTTCTAAAATTTGTCGTTCAAGTAGTGAATGGTAAGTAAGGGTCATTCCCGCAGAGGATTGTTTTCAATTACGCCAATTGCAATAAGAAAGTAAAAATGCGCAAATAAGTAAATGAGGGGTTGGTTGATAACTAAACTAAGGAAGCGAAAAATATAAAAGACAAAGAACTAGAATGATGAAAAATACAAAGTAATGGAAATGTGATCGAGGGATATTTCTTCGCCGCTAGAATGAATTTCTAATCGATATTCGCAAAGGATTTTCGTTCAAAAGATTAACAACAATTCGAGAATAATCACAAGCGCAATTACCTCAAACTCCCCTTACGTTTTAGTTGAATAAAACAAGCTCTCTACCCAACCCTATTCATTAAACAACCTAGGATAAGCTCGCTAGATTTAATTTAACAAAAGCATTAAAACGAAAGAGTTGAATTGAATTAAGCGCAAACACACAAGCTCGGTTTACTAACTTAAATGATAATCCACCTACACCTAATAGAAAATTCCTCATAATCCATCAAAATGTAGTTGTTACTAGGGCTTGGTCGAATTAGCAATTACGTACTAAAAATTCCAAATTAGCAAATATCGAAACAACCCAATCATCTAGTTGTCATCCCAAACAATCGAGAAGAACAATATAAACAATAAACACAATGGATTACCCACATCAATCTCAAGAACACAATAAAGCACCAATCAATTAAATCATCATTTCTAGGATTCTAAAATAACCCTCAATCACATACAAGTTAACTATCCATAAAGCATTGAAAAATAGCTAACAAAATACTACAACAAGATGGTAAAAACGAGATTAAAGGAAAATAAAAGCTTATTGAAGGAGATAGATGGATGAAGTCTTCAACACCAATGAGCATTCCCCTTCTTCTTCTTCTTCCCCAAAATCACCATGGTTGAAGGAGCTCCCAAGTTTTCTCTCATATTTTTGTGGTCTACTCCTCCTCCTCTCTCTCCCTAGAAAATGAGCCCCAAGTCGTATTTAAGATGTTTAGAAGAGGAAAAACGGGTTTGGAATAAAAGGGATGAAATAAGAATTCAAAATCGGGTTTCGCGTGTTTTCCCGGGTTTTGCTCCAGATTTTGCCTATGCGTACGCATAGGTCTGGGTGTGCGTACGCATAGTGTAAACATTTAAGCTTCAGTAGTTGAATTTGGCAAGTGTGCGTACGCACACCCTGCAGGCCTATGCGTACGCATAGGCCAAATTCTGAACCAACTTCATTTTCTGGTTTTTCACTCCAATTCACCTCCCTTCAAACCATACATCTTCCTCCCAATTGTGATAAACTTGGTTGCCAAATCTTGGAGTATTTTCTTTTCAATCGTTTTGGCTCAATTCACGCTCAAAATACCACATCGACAACCAACAACTCGGGAATTCACCTAAGGAACAAAAGTAACAAAAATAATCAAAAACTAATAATTAAAAACTAACAACTATCTAAGTTTAACGGTCTAAATGAGTGCTAAAACCGCACTTATCAGCAATGATGGCTAATAAACTTGGAGGAGGTAAAAACAAGTTTCAAAAGAAGAATACTAAACCGTGGTAGCAACAACGATCTACTTCAGCACCTCCTATTCAACAGTATGTACAGTGCAACAACAATAGGAATCCTGTCTCTTCCAATGGTGGGAAATCTGATTCTCTAAATGCACGTGTTCTTGCCTGGGCCAGTGCTCCAGATTTTGACCCTTATGCCTGTCAAATATGCGGTAAGAAGAACTACATGGCACTTGATTGTTTCAATAGGTATGACTATAACTACCAAGGGCGACACCCTCCCCAACAATTAGTGGTTATGGTGGCACATTCCAATTCTCTCCATGATGAGAATACTTGGTATGTTGATCGTGGTGCAAACCAACATGTGACTGCCGACGTTGGTAATCTTCACTTGGCTGAACCATACAAAGGGGATGACAAAGTAGCTGTGGGTAATGGTAATGTTTTACATAACAAGCATACTGGTAAACTTATGTTGCATACATCTAACTCCACACTACATATGAAACATGTTCTTCATTGCCCACAGGCAGCAGTTAATCTTTTGTCCATTAATCGATTTTGCATAGATAATAACTGCTATTTTGTTCTCACTGGGTCTCATTTCTTTGTTAAGGACAACCTCACGGGACGCACGTTGTTAACGGGCAGGAGTGAAGGTGGACTATACCCTATTCAAATTAATCACCAGACCATAAATCATTTTCGTTCAAGTGTTGCTCTTTTGGGTGTTCGGACTACGCTTGATGTTTGGCATGCCAGATTAGGTCACCCTTCCTCGCATATCACCAAAAGTGTTATCAACTCTTTTAATTTACCCGTTTCTGGTTCATTGAGTTTAAATAATGTTTGTCCATCGTGTTTAATGGGAAAAGCTAAACAATTACCATTTGATCATTCTTCACGTGTGTTTTTCTCTCCTTTAGATCTTATTCATTCAGATGTTTGGGTCTCACCTGTTGTTTCTTTTGAAGGTCATCGATATTATGTTCTCTTTATAGATGACTACTCTCGTTTTACATGGGTGTACCCTATTCGTAATAAATCTGATGTTTTCTCTTGTTTTGTGCACTTTAAATCGTTAACTGAAAATCGTTTTGCCACAAAAATTAAACAACTTCAATGTGATAATGGAGGCGAGTACATTTCTCATCAATTTCAACATTTTTTACGTGAATGTGGGATTCATCAACGCCTCTCTTGTCCTTATTCTTCTCAGCAAAATGGTTTAGCTGAGAGGAAACACCGGCACATTATAGAAGTAGGACTATCTTTGTTGGCTCAATCACACTTACCTACAAAGTATTGGGTTGCAGCATTTATGACTGTAATTTATCTTATAAATCACATTCCCACTCCAGTCCTTGATCATGTATCTCCATATTATAAATTATTCTCTCAAACACTAGATTACTCATTTTTGCGCACCTTTGGTTGCGCTTGCTATCCTCTTTTGCGACCCTATACGAAGCATAAACTAGCTTTTCGTAGCAAACAATGCATTTTTCTTGGCTATTCATCTCAGCATCATGGATATCGTTGCTTGAATCCCGTGTCTCAAAGGATTTATATCTCTCGCAACGTTGCCTTTGATGAACTTAATTTTCCAGCTCAGGTATGGTCCTCCTCCACCTTTCCTGTTTCCACGAGTGACCCTATGACAGGTATGACCTTTGATTTAACTCCATTTTATTCACAATTTATGTCAGGAAATGGTTCTACTAATTCCCTTGATAATTCCATCGAGTCTCTTTCATCATCCACAGGGCCCTCTAGTCCATTAAGTCAGCCATCTCCAAGTCCAGTACACCAGCATCACAGTCCAGTACCTGATCTACCAAGTCTCGTCATACAGCCACCTCCTAGTCCAGTACCTACTCCACCTTTATCCAATGACTATACGACCTCACCTCCTCCCATATATCATGCTTCCCCAAATCATATGGTAACACATTCACGCACCGGCACCCTTTGTCCCAAACACTTTCCAGATTTTCATCTCTTTTATTCTTCTAAAAATCCATTGTGTGCGTTTACCAGCATGCTTCCTTGTGTAGAACCAAACACTTTTTCTCAGGCTATTTTGTCACAAGAATGACAGCAAGCTATGCAGGAGGAATTTGATGCACTTATGGCCAATGACACATGGGACCTTGTACCTCGGCCTCCTGATCAGAACATCATTCGCACCAAATGGGTCTATAAGGTAAAACAGAAGGCGAGTATAGACCGTTATAAGGCCAGGCTGGTGGCACGGGGTTTTTAACAGGTGGAAGGTATTGACTTACCGAGACATTTAGTCCTGTGATCAAACCTGCTATGGTATGCGTGGTGCTAGCTATCTCAGTGTTCTTTGATTGGCCTATTATGCAATTTGACGTCTCCAATGCCTTTTTGCATGGAACACTCGAAGAAGAGGTTTTTATTGAGCAACCTCGTGGCTTTATTGATCCTATCTATCCTGAACATGTTTGTCGCCTTAAGAAGGCCCTTTACGGCCTTAAACAAGCACCACGGGCATGGTTTCTTCGGCTCTCCAACTGCTTACTTGATCTTGGTTTTGTGGGTTCCTCGGTTGATACATCATTATTTACTTTTCACCATGGAAAAATTCATGTGTTTGTTCTTATCTATGTGGACGATTTACTTATCACAGGTTCTTGTCCTGCTTTTCTTCGAACTCTTACAATTCAGCTCAAGAAAGAATTTGCCTTGAAGGCTCTTGGTGATCTGGGATATTTTCTGGGTATTGAAGCATCTCGTGATGCACATGGGTTACATCTTCGGCAGAGTAAATACATTGTTGATGTTCTTCATCGTGTACGGATGGTGGGTGCTAAACCTTATTCAACATCTTGCATTTCTGGCAATAAACACTTTAGTGTCACTGATGAACCTGTTCAAGATGCCACAACTTATAGGCAGATTGTTGGGGCTCTTCAGTATTGCACTTTAACTCGTCGTGAACTTGCCTTTTCCGTCAATCAGCTATGCCAACATCTTCACTCACCTACTGCTACCCACTGGAAGTCTGCCAAGCGAATTTTGTGGTATCTTAAAGGGACCATTGAAGATGGTTTATACTTCACCAAAGGACCTTTCAACCTTCATGCCTATTGTGATTTAGATTGGGCGGGAGATCCTATTGATCGACGGTCCACTACTGGGTATGGAGTTTTTCTGGGTCCTTGTTTAATCTCTTGGTGTGCAAAAAAAAATAGAACGTTGTCTCTCGATCAAGCACAGAGGCTGAATACCGAGCTTTAGCCATGGTTGTAGCTGAATTGTATTAGATTCGGATGTTGCTTAAAGATTTACTTTTACCTCTTCATTTTCCTCCTATAGTTTGGTGTGACAATCAGAGTGCCATTGCCCTTGCTGCCAATCCTGTTTACCACGCCCGAACTAAATACATTGAGGTGGACTTTCATTTTATCCGTGAGAAGGTAGTTAATAAAGATGTTGAAGTGCGTTATATCTCCACCTTGGATCAAGTTGCAGATATTTTTACCAAAGGCTTGACGTCGTCTCGATTTCAATTCTTGAAGGACAAACTTATGGTCTGCAACCTTCCCATACGTTTGAGGGGGGATGTTAAGCAATCAATCATAGATTGTGCTCTAGCAATCAGATAAACATTAAAGATTATATTCCTGTGATTTCCAGCAATTAAAATATACTTAGCCAATTATAGTTTGATTCAGTCTTTTGTATATTAGGAAAACTTTCTGCTGTATCTTTTTTTATTCTTTGTAAAATGCCTATATAATAGATTATACACAGTAGGCTCTATCACGTTTGTGAAGCATCTTTCTCCTCTATTATTTCATGCGCGAGTTCACAATACCCTTTATTTGATGGTTTGCACAATGACACTTTCAACAGGGAAGGAATTTGAAAAGCCACGATGGCATAGATTAACATTGAAACAGTAATAATACAGAAAATATTATATAAAACTGGAAAAAAGTCAAAAAACTTCCCCTCCCTATTCCT
The DNA here is from genome assembly GCA_019395295.1 of Osmanthus fragrans. Classification (NCBI taxonomy): domain Eukaryota; kingdom Viridiplantae; phylum Streptophyta; class Magnoliopsida; order Lamiales; family Oleaceae; genus Osmanthus; species Osmanthus fragrans. Next base: position 29,268,661 of record CM033349.1, on the reverse strand, counting down.
TCCCTGCCAAACAAAATAGACGAAAGAAAAATAAGTACACTGCATGTGTCTGTCAACTATGCTCGACATTGAACCAGAAAATGAGGGAAGCGCGAGTGCATATGACTCTAACTCGCTGCAGCGAGAGAGTTCCACTGGTCAACACAGCCTTGGCACCTCCTTCAATTCTTTTACGTGAAAGAGAAACAGAGTCGCCAGAATTCTTAAGCACAGATGAGACTACAGGGCTAGATGCAGTGATCACAATTGCATGCGAGAGATGGTCCAACGGACTCGACTCGCACCGAAGAATGCACCCATCAATGGTCAACCTCCCACTCCTATGAAGCAGGCAACAACCAATCTCTGCCCTCACCGTCAAGTTAGCCGGCTTGCATGTTGACAAGAACTCCAATGCGCTGCTCCAGCACAGGGAATAATGCATACAACAATGCAATGAAATAAATTCCAGGTCGGTTTTTAGAAGCTCACTCCAAACTGTTGGATAACTTTTTCCATGGTGGATTGGATAGCTTGAAGAAAAACTACCCTGTTTCTTGACGTATATAGATAACTCGTATCTAAAATACATTATTGAAACAGCTATCAAAATTTTGCATTGGATGATGAGAAAGCATTATTCTTTCACAAGATCTCATAAGAGGTGACAAATTTCACACTCAAAATCCAAAGCATTCACCCCTAGAGTCGGAAGACAAAGAAAGAAAAGTCGTCGAGATTTTGATGCTTAACCCCTTAAGATCAAATATACTCCAATCATTAACGTATTTAGAACCAAGCAGACCAAAAGAGAGCAACATTTTAAATGTCATATCCACCAGCTTGGAGATTGATGTTCAATTTATTTAAGAAAAATAATTCCCCTGGAATCATAAACAAGGAAAAGGTAAATTGTGCAAACCTGTCAGAGCCTCGGGAGCGAATGAGTATTGTATCATCATGAAGCTCACCCGCGCCAATCTGAAAAAGTAAACACAGGTAGGAAAGGAAATTAAAAATGAAATTATCTAAAATATATTTTCCCCTTATATCCTCTTGATATCGACAGCAATACAGACTGTTAGAGCTGGCATTGAGATAGAGCCCTTTTTTTTCGCAAATCCACTCCAAGAACACTCCAATAATTCCAGCAGGCCCAACCACTACAAAACCCATATATTCCATATATACAGCCCAATATCCATCCCATTTTTTTCGCAAATAAACCCAAATCCGTCGACATATCCACCACCGTTTCCACCTTTGTAAGCCTTCGTCCGTAGCCACCACCAACGCCTTCACGACGACGGGATTTTCTTTAAACCCACACGCTTACGGCAAGCAGAGCATCTAATCGGGCCCTCTTTTCCCTTCATCTCTGAACTCTCGCCTGACAACAAATTGCAAGATGTTTGTGCAGGAACAACCATTAACTTCCACTGCTCCAGCTTTTATATCCACAACACCAACAATAGTAGATTCTTTCTTGCTGCTCATTGAGCTGCCATTGACTATGTTCTCGATTTATGAAGCAACAAATTTAGCCTGTTGCTGCTTCAAGACCATGTCCTTGTGGCACTTGGAGAACATATTCATGGTGGCTGCACTACCAAAGATGCCACAGTTGTTGATGCAAAGAATTGGGCCTTTAGGAGTTTGACAACCTGCCTCTTTGGAAGACTCCATTAGCACAAATACGCTGAAACCGGGAAATTGAGAACAAAGAAGGAGATTTGATTGTGTAAAATTTAAATCAAAACAATAAATTTTGACCGGATGAGCGGCACAAGGCCGCTCGTCGGAGAATGGAAGCTTGCAAGTTTAACCCAAAATAAAATTAAGCCTGCTCTGATACCATGTCAAATATATCGAATAACACTCAATAAGACTCGATGCCCCTCAATGTGAAAAGTTCTCTAATTACATAGAATCAAAATCAAACTAACTATGATAAAAACAATTTATCTATATATGGTACAATTATAATGATAAAATAATCGTAATCTTCGACTATCTCCGTAATTTTATTCAATCTCGTTGACATGCAAAGCATTGAAACAGAATTGTACAAATTCTCGTGAACAACGTAATACCCAAGAATTGTACTAGCACACAACTCCACTCCCATTAATTTTAAGAGGAAAAAAACTTCTCCGACCTAGCAGCAGAGACAGTTGTCTCAATGCTGGAGTAAATTCCTGGCTCAGAGTGATTTTTGATGGAACGATCCACATGCAGCCAAAGTCGAGGGTGACATGTTAGAAAACGCCATCTGTTGCAAACAAGAGCAGTGTTATACCTATCTGCAAACTCAACAACAATTTGTGACAGATACCATAACATCTTGCAACATTTGTGCATCATGATTATTAAGTTATTTGCAACCAGTGCCTGGCGTGCAATCCTGAAGGAGTTGACATTCACAATTGGTCTAACATAATCCCCTATGTTTCGTTGTTGATTTTTTGATTAGCTACTTGTTTGCCATTGCTTCACGTTCATTTCTGTGTAAGCCCCTTGAAAAATGAAAAGTGCGTTCTAGTTCAGGATCAATGGGTAGTGGTTCAAGATTCCTCAATCTTCGCATAAACCTGAAACAAGAACCAAACAAACTATTTAAAATTACAGAAATCTAAATTAAAACAAAAGTTACTTGGTAATAATATTAGTAAAAATCAAATTAAACAATCCCGGCCAGGGGCGGAGCCCATTAAGGACCAGTGCAGGCACATGCCTGCACTGAGATTTTGGGCCCAGCTCCCAGGCTCCGGCCCAAACATGAAATAGGCCTGCACTCATTTTTTTTTTTAAAATGTGTTTCCCCAGCCCGACTAAACGCCCCAGGCCCAAGCCGCCCAACCCACTGACCCAAGAAAGAAATACCATTGATTTAGGGATTCAAATCTCTTCCATCTCTCAATCGCAAATCGAAGTCGAACCAAGAACTACTCCGCCTCATCTCCGACTCCAATTCTCCGTCAATCCATAACTCGACTTCTCAAATCTCAACCTCTTTTCAACTCTCAACCTCTTTTCATCTCCGATTATCGGCCATTCGATTTCTCACTTCTCAATCTCTAGTCTTGCCATTCCTTCTCATTTTCGAGCCCTAGATGGAGTGACGGAAGGTATTCGGCAGAGTCACGGTGAGAGTCTGAGATGTGGCGCCTTCGATTCCAATTTCCACAGGAATTCATGAGAAAACACAACAGATTAGCAGAAGAAGTATTGCCTCGCGCCCTCTGTTTTTCCCCTTTTCAATTGCCCTATGCTTTCAATTTTTAATGTTTTTATCTTTGCCATTAATCTCAGTATATTCTCACCTGTTGGCTGTTGGAGTTGTGCCTGTATTTTAAGTTTTTTATATTGGCCATTAATCTCACGATTTTTGTATTTTCAGTTTTTAATGTTTCATGCTTGCCTCTGTGATGAATTGATTGCCTCTGTGATTTGTGAATGATGAATGTTTTGATGTTAGCCTTAGGCGGCTTAGCCCTCTGTAAATCTGTCATCTGTGATTCTGTGTTCTGTGATGCACCGTGAAAGTTTGCCCTCTGCCTCTGCCTTTGTGGACTGTGAATCTGTGATGATTGATGAATGTTGCTACTTGTTTTGATGATTGATACTTGTTTTGCTGATTGATGATTGATGATTGCTACTTGTTTTGATGATTGATACTTGTTTTGCTTTATGCTTTAGGCATCCATCGAGCCTGAATTGGGATTCAATTGTAAGCAGTGAAGCCTGCTCAAGTCTTAACTCTATCTCTGTGACTGTGACAAAGACTCTGTGAGCTTGCTTACTCTTTGAATCTGTGAGCAAATTTCTTGTTGAGTACTTGAATTTATCTCTTTTTTTCCAATATATCTTGTGTCATAATGTAGTAAATTGGTGTATTGATAGTGAACAACATCACACAGCAGCCATCAATTTGGTTGAAACAACTCTAGAAAAAGAATCTAATTGGAGATGAGTTCAAATGACATGATCTTCAATGCACAATCTAAAATCAACCTATCAGAATAAACAAAATTTAATATGATAAATGTCAATTTTAGAGGATTATAAAATCAACCTGTGAATCTGTGATACTTGCGAGCTGCACCACCAATCTGTTTTAGTTAGGAAGGCTGTTTTTCCATACCCTACTGCACACAAGAATATAGATACATAGAGCCCTTCTTGTTCATCATCTCCTTTCGGATCCACACAAAGCTTCCTAAGTTACATCCCTGACTAAAAACTTGACGTTCGACTTAGACAATAATGTGCCCGCACTCATGGCCAGTCGTGGCTCCGCCCCTGATCCCGGCAACAGTGCCAAAAACATGTCACGCGTTATTTATACCTGATTTATATCGTAAGTGTACGATACCAAGTTTTGTAATATAGTAATGAAGTTAAGAGTGTCGAACCTACAAAGATTGTAATATAATTTTTACTAAGTATTATAATTATATAGCCTTTATTTTATCTAGACGAATGATTTTGATCAATAGTATTATCTAATCTAAAGGTGCATATGGTGACAAATTCAAGGAGTCTAATTTATACGAATAAATCAATATAAGAAAGGTTTAGGGAATGAGTTCACCTAACTATCAATTATGATTCAATTATGTTAATTATTCTAGCCAATTTTTCCATGTTTAAAAGTAAGAACCATAATGTATTTCTCTCTCTCCTCTCGAGTGTCAGCTAGAAATTAATCCTAGTTTTCGATCCAATATCTCTATTTCGAATTAAAACCAAGAATTTATTAAATTCATGATTCTTTTATGGAGTAAGCTTCATAGATTCTATACTTTCTCTCGAAACCCATAAAATCTATGTTGTATCAATCATATGATCTCTCGAATGTCGGAATTGACTAGCATTTATTCCTTCAATTAGTGGCCAATTAATTGAAAGTATTAATTTCACGACACAATTAAATATATGTGGAAAATCAACACTATGATAAAATCAAATCATAATATCAAGTTTTGGTTACAATCAAACCCTAGATTAGATGTTTAGCTCATGATAGAAGAATTAAATCTAAACAAATTAATAAATAACATAGAGAGAAGAAGAAGGAAAAATTCTTTCGAAGCTTTAAATTGATTTCTCCCTTTGACGTTCTTCGTGCCTCTCGCTTGATTCCTTGATGTTCGACTCTCTTGCTCTGTTGAATTGTTTTTTTAATTTTCGTTGAATGGTATGAATTGAAGGGTTGAATTCTCCTTATTTATTTATTTATTTGAAAAGTGGTCTCTAGGGTTGTAATTATAGCATCTTGATGTCTTGGACGAATTGGGGTTGAATTGGGTTAAAAAGAGTCCAAAAACATTAAAAACTCTTTTCCCATAAGGCGACACCGCGGAGCCACTGTAGCGGCACCATGACGCTATGAATTCTTATATTTTTAGCAGCGTGGGTGCTGCGGCACCCACTTCTGGTGGAAAACAACACTGTGTATCTTTTAGTATTTTTGTCGTAATTTTTTCTCTCGATATCCGATTGAGACGATTCAAGATGAGTTAAAAAGATAACTAAAAGGAATACGACTTTGCTTCAAATATCATTTTTCAATTCGATCGTTTGTCAAAAATGGGTCTCAATGTGAGACTAAAAATTGAGAGCATTACTTTTTCGGTTGAAAATTGATGTGTGATAATACTTTGATTATATTTAACCTCTTTGACATCTTTCTTCATCCAATTGAACCGTAACGCTCTCAAATATTTATCATGAGGTTCAACACAACTTTTGAGTATTTTCACTTTAGTCCCCACACTTTGGATCTCTTACAATTTAGTCATTTTTTCAAATTTCCCAACTTTTGCTTATTTTCTTCAATTTCACCAACATATATCACAACATCAAAGCACACATTAAAATGCTCTAAAATTTGTAGATATTAGATAAATATCAAGCTTAGATGACGTCAAAAGTATGAGTGAAATAAACTCATCAGATATTGGTCAATTCGATCCGATAACAATACAATACAATTTGATTTGTTATGATAATATAATATATTTTTTATATTATCGTAACATGATTTTTTTTTTTTTTTCATTTTGAAACTTATATTATACTTTTTGACTTTTAATGAAGAAGATCAAACTTATCAAAATCTAATATAAAATTAATATATATAATAAATTCTGTATTTAGATTGAGAATCCCCTATTTCCAATAAAAAAAGAATATATAAAAAATATTTTTAATCGAAATATTGGATCGGATATCCGATAACATAGTAAATCAGATACAGATTTAACAATCAAATATTCAATGGATGATCGCAGCCAAAGGGGCGTCAAAAATTAATTCCTTACTTCGCTAAAACAAACGTCGTTCAAATAGTATAATGCAAGCAAGGGTCATTACCCGTAGAGAATTTGTTCAATTACGTTAATTGCGCAAAAAAAAAAAAAAAAAAAATGGCGAAAGCACATAAATGGGGGGGGGGGGGGGGGTTTGATTCATTTAACTAAAGTGGCGATAAGCTAAAAAAAAATATGACAGATTCAATACTTGAAATGAAATGAAATTAAACGACGGAAGCAATTAATCAACAAAAGTGAGTGTGTGATCGGGGGATAATTATTTACCGCGAGAATGATTTTTCAATCCAATTTTCACAAAAGATTTTCGTTCAATTGATTAACAACAATTCGAGAATAATCACAAACTCGATTACCTCAAACTCTCCTTAGATTGTAGTTGAATAAAATAAGCTCTTTACCCAACCTTAATCATCAAATAACTTGGGATAAGATCGCTAGAATTAATTTAACAAAAGCATTCACACGAGAGAGCCGAATTGAATTAAGCACAAACACACAAGCTCGGTTTAATAGAAAATTCCTACATTTAATAGAAAATTCCTCATAATCCATCAAAATGTAGTTGCTACTAAGGTTTGGTCGAAATAGCAATTACGTACTAAAAATCCCAAATTAGCAAATATCGAAACAACCCAATAATCTAGTAGCGCTCCTAAACAATCGAGAAGAACAATATAAACAATAAATACAATGAATTAATCACATTAATCAAAAGAACTATATAGCACAAAACTATTGGAATCTCATTTCTCGGGTCAAAAATTACCCCCAATCACATCTAGATTTAGCTATCCATAAAGTATTTACAAATAGCTAATAAAAACTTACAACCCATTAATGGAAAACAACTTAAAGAAAGATAAACTTATTGATGAAGAGAAATGGTTGCTCAATGCCAATGAGTCTTCTTCTCCAAACTATCCCACCATTAATGTGCTCCAAATTTGCCCAAAAGTTCCAAAGAAATCAAAAGAAAAAGAAAGAAAGAAGAAATGGGATTTTCTCCCAACTTACGGTTCTTGAGAGTGAAGAAGGGAAGAGTAAATAAATGAGAGAAAAGTAGCTCTCAAAATCCTAATAAATGACCCAAAATCATGATTTTTAATTGCAAAAATGGTCCTAAACAATTTAAGTAAGCCAAATAGGCCCTATTCTCGTGCGTGGCGTCGAGGCGCCGCTACATCGGCTCTGCGGCTCTGCTTTTTCTGCTGCAAGTGCATTGTAGCGCCTGCAGTCATGGCGTCGCGGCACTGCTATAGTGGCGCCTCGACGCCGCTATAGTGATTTTTTTTTTTAAATTGAAACCTAAGTCCTCTTTTTGCACTTTTGATCTTTTCTTCATTTCTTCTTCCGTTTTGGATTGGATATAGGCAGATTTGATCCATATCCAATCCATTCACAGCCCTATCATTAACCAAGTTTGGGCAATTTTCGAACGACTTCTTATCAAAGAGGGAAGAAGTTGCTCCATTCTAACACATGATGTAAGCAATAGGTGAAAACGTCGAATAGGTACCTTGTGATACCCCGTAGGGCCGATTCTGCCATGAGGCAAAAGAGGCGCCCGCCTTAGGCCCAAAAAATTCGGGGCTCAAAAAAAGGGTAAAAGGAACACAATTACATTAGGGTTTTTTTCCTCTTCACCCACGAACGCCGACCGACGACCTCTCCAGTCTCTCCTTTTCAGTTTCCACCGGCGATTGGCGACCTGCGATTGGCGATTTTGCTAGTTTTGAAGATGCTCAGAAAAGAAGGGGAAATGATTATTTGTCTGGTAATTTGTCTTTTACTTCATTTAGATAAATCTTACTTCAGATAGTGTGGATATTTCAAACAATAGTAGATTATCAGTTGATGAATTCCAAGAGTTGGGTCATGTAATATCCTCTAAAAGTAAAGAATCTTGAGATTTGAAAGAGGGAATTGATAGAAATGATGGGGTACATATTAACGGGCAAGAACATATTTCGAAAAATTCGAGTAAGACTAGGATTGAGGAGAAGAATGAGAAAAGTTGTGATATTACAAAAGGGAGATGGGTTTTTGATGAAAGTTTTCCCTTGTACACAAACGTTTCTTGTCCATTTATAGATGAAGGTTTTAATTGTCTGGCTAATGGTAGAAAGGACAAAGATTACATGAAATGGAGATGGCGGCCTCTAGATTGTGATATTCCTAGGTAAGCCCTCGACCTCGAACTCGTATGTTACCTTGTTTTATTTTTGAACTGTTGTTGATTTTGTAAGAAAATTATTAAATGATTATGCTTTGTGGTTATAGGTTTAATGCAACCAAAATGCTCGAATTAATTATAGGAAAGAGGCTAGTTTTCGTTGGCTATTCACTTAACAGAAACCAATGGGAATCAATGCTATGTTTGTTAATGGGAGCAGTTGTAGATCTAAAGAAGGTTTACGAAACCCGTGGAAAGAAAATAACCAAAGAGAAGGGAAATTATCGTTTTAAGTTTGTGGTGATTCTTGAAGACTCCTTCTTTCTATAGTGTTTGAGTTGATGATGATCATATGCAGTGTTTTTGATTATCTATGTTCAATCCTTTTGCAGGATTACCAGTGCACAGTTGAGTATTATGTAACACATTTTATAGTTCATGAGAGTAAGGCTAAAATAGGTAAGAAACGTGTGCAAACTTTGCGGATTGATACTATAGATAAAAGGTCGTCAAGATGGAGGGGAGCAGATATTCTAGTTTTCAACACGGCACATTGGTGGACTCATCACAAAACAAAATCCGGGTGAGCTTCATTCTTAAACTAGATTCAACCATAAGGATTGGCAGTTTTGGAGCCCTTTCTCTTTACATTTATTTTGGCGGGTGAAGTTTTGGATCTCAATTACGATCTTTGTAGTATTTGTTTATGAACGGTTATACCACCCAATTTTAAATAATGTTAGCTTATGTTCTCTGTTATCGATGTTTAGCATCGATGCCAACCATGAAATGTAGGGATATAAACACGGTTAGTCACCCAACTTATATCGTTGTTTCACTTTGGTCACCAAACTTCTTTTTATTTAAAATTAGTCATTGAACTTGTCAATTTTGTTTTAGTTTAGACAATCGATCTGTATCCATGGCTGTCAGAAAATATGAAATGATACGGAAAATCCATTACTGCATTTTTTTTACACTAACTGTCAAATTTTGGCGTCTAACACTGTTTTTAACCCGTAAAATGTATCTGCTTGGAGTCTTGACAATTCAAATTCATGTTTTATGTTACTAATTTTGCTTCTTGGACTTACCTGTATGGTGAAGGGAAGGGGATGCATTTTTCTGCTTCTGTTTCATACCTTGCACGATTCAAATACATTAAGCTAGAAAGTCTTATGTCTTTTGCTGCATCACATAGTTCATGACAATGTAGCACCATCTTGATAGTTGTTTCAAAATTATTCAAAACAGGATTAATTACTACCAAGAACAAGACCAAGTTTATCCTCGTCTTGATGCTTCAACAACTTTTCAGAGAGCTTTAACGACATGGGCTTCGTGGGTTGATAAATATATCAACCCACGCAAAACAAAAGTATTCTTTAGAAGCTCTGCACCTTCTCATTTCCGGTTTGTCTTGACTATTTTAGTATTTTGTCAAAAACATGAAATTTTATATCCTTACTACGAGAGGTTAAAGAGTTTTACTTGTAAGTAAATTTTAGCTTTTTTAATTGTTGGAAGTTGGAAATGATTAAGTTACTTTAAGGTAACTTTTTTCTTTTAAGCTAAGCCAAACATCTTCAGTGATTAATCTTAAAAATATTGCTGGACAGTGGAGGTCTATGGAACATAGGTGGCCACTACAAAGAAGCTTTTCGACCCCTCAACGAGACTTTTGTCAATGGTTACCCTGAGAAAAATGTGATCGTAGAAGAGATAATAAGGCAGATGAAGACTCCTGTGACATTCTTAAACATAACAAGCAGGATTATAGAGTAGACGGTCATCCATCAGTGTATGGTCAAAACACCCAGAGGGGCAAGAGGGGAGTTCAAGATTGCAGCCACTGGTGTCTACCTGGTGTACCCGATACTTGGAACCAATTGTTGATTTGGGGCCTAGGGGCCTAATTTCTGGACTTCGCCTCAGGCCCCAACAAGCACAGAATTGGCTCTGATACCCCGTACCTCATAACTAGACGTTATATTAGAATTTAGGATCTTATCACGTGGATATAATAGATTAGGAATCTAATTGAATGTTGGCGAATAGTTTAAGAATTAAAGTGCAAATATTTTATCCCCAAAGTGATAGAGCCTCTCAGATTTTGTGAGAAAGATAGATGAAAAAATTCTATTGTATATTTTCATTAACCTTTAAATATTCAAATTTATCTGGATAAGTGATGAGATTTAACAATTTTTTTGGATATTGTTATTATCCTTTATGTATTCAAATTTATCTAGATAAGTGATGGAACTTTTGCATTATTAGAGTACTAATATGTGTGCAAGGTTTTTAAATTTTTACACATCACCTCTGTCTTATTCAAACCCATAGTAAATACTACAGACACGTAACTTGAGAATTATAGTCTAAGATTCAATTTCTTTTAGTTTAGTTTATTTTCACATGTAAGCATTGAGTGTTTTTTGTTGTATATTATTCCATGTGCTATGTTGGAACGATGAATATGGGTCCTATATGCAAGTTTTATGATTGAAAAAAATTTAATCATGGGTCTTATATGTATGTTCTAAGGTTTGGAATCAGAGTTTAGTAGCGCTACACACGAATTCTATACCACCTATATATGATTGAGTTTTTCGTATCTCCTTAAGTATGTTATGGAGTTCCTTATGTTCAAGTAAGGATTAATTAATCATTCCACTTATATGTTTATTGAGAAATCATTCTCATCCCTTTCTTTTTCCTACAGGAATCTAAATGTTCGTTCAAATTAGGGCATGAAAGGGCTGGCGAAGTGGCAAGTGAAAGGAGACCCACCATGCTTATTTTTATTTATTTAAAAATTTATTAAGTATTGATTTAGACATCAAGACTTTTATTTAAACCTCGAGTAATTTTTATTTGATGTTAATTTTTAAGTTAAAGGATTTTTATGAGAGTATTTAATAAAGTTACAAGTTTTAGAAAGTATTTTTGTGTTCAAGATACGATTCAATGGTACTCAAATCACAACAACTCGAATAGTCACAATTGGTATCAAAGCCCTAATTTTAATAAGTTTTGTAGACATAATAAAATTATTTTAAAATAATGTGCGTATTTTATAACGACTCGGCCTTCGTGTTCAAATCGTTATATCATACATACTGTCTATCATGGGAGAGCCTAGCCCTCTATCCCTTCACAAATTTCTATCATGAGGGGTAATAAAGATTTAAACTCTTCCATAGTATTGTCCTATTGGTACTAGGGACCCGTTTAAATCCTTGGTACTAGGGAACAGTTTCTATCGTGAGGGGTAATAAAGTTTCTCATAAGACTTATGTCTTGACTTCAAATCCTGAGGATGTAGCGAACAATACGTAAGTTAACGGCTTAAGCATAGATGTCGGGTTATTACAAAAAATGCATATTTTTTGTAACGACTCTAGCCTGTTGTCCAAATGGATAATACGTATAATATAAGGGCAATGCTACTCTTACAACTTTTTTTTACAACTTTCTCTTACAATCACTCACAGTGAATTTTTTTATTCACTGTGGGCCCCCTCTCCATGTGAGTGATTGTAAGAGAAAGTTGTAAAAAAAAGTTGTAAGAGTAGCATTACTCATAATATAATGGTTTGGGTACATAGGCTTGTGGTAGTTATATAGAGGTTTGAGTTGTTATAAAAAATTTACATTTTTTTTTGTACCGGCCTCATGTCCAAGTTGTTATATCATAAGTACTGTTTGCTTTGGGAGGACTGCCCTCTTATCCTCCGACGACTATCTATCATGTTCCCCAAGATTCAATTTAAGTTTTTCACAAGCCAGTGATCTTGGGTTCAAATTATGGGGAACACAATAGAAAATCGTGAGGGAATAAAAAGACATAGGCTTTTCCAAAGTGAATAATATATATGATATAACGGTTTAGACATGAGGTTCGTCTCATTATAACTTGTGTTCGAATTCTGGCGATGTAATAGAAAGTCGTGAGGGGGTAATAGGACAAATGTTATTCCAAAGAAAATAGTACGTATGATATAATGGTTTGAGTATAGAGGCTCGAATTGTTACATACCTAGTTTGTTTAATTGATTAGATGATCAATTGCGAGAAGATCACAGATGCAAAAGCCCTCTTTGCCCTAAAAAGAGGCCTCAATATGAACACCATATTTTGGAGGGATGTTTGCAACAAATATCTTACCACTTATGAAAATTTGGTAGAGCTGATGAGGGATGAGATTGTTAATGAGAAAATAACCGATCTTCACAATAGAGAGGTAGGTAGACTTCCTTTCCATTAAAGGAAAAGATGTAGAGGTCCCATTTCCCATTTGGTGAATCACCAATGGACCTCAGCAGGGCGACAAACTATCCCCACCTCAGGTTAAGCATTTGCCTTAGCCACGCTAAATGTTGTGCCAGCCATAACTTATGATGATGCTGGGCTTAATGGCTATAGGAACTAAGGATCCACACCCCTAAAACCAGCCATGTAAAAGGCTAGAGGAAATAGGCCTACGAAGCCCTATAGGGATACTCGACCATTATGTAATTATCATCAATCACACGACCACAATAATACAAACTTGGCTGCAGATAAAGCTATCAGCTATGCCAATAATACAAACTGTAATTTTTTTTTGCACTTCATTGTTGGCATAAAAACTAATAAATTCTCAATGCTTCTGTTGTTCAAGCAGGCAAATGCATATAAAGGCATTAGGACATGTCAGTATAAAAGAAGACCAAGACACCAAGAGTCCTAGAGCCCGCCTTGTGACTAAAGATGAGTCTTTGAAGGTTAATGTGAAGGCTTCATTCAACCTCCAAAGTCACGTGTTCATGATAATCATTGTTGTTGCAAGTTGTGTTAAGGTTGCCTTGTTTAGTTTACTGTTTTTGCTGACAAATTGTGTACTTTAAGTTTACTTGTAAGCTTATACTTGCACCTTAATATAATTGAGTGCAAGGTCAGTTGTATGGTAAGTTGTGTCAACCAAAAGATTTTCGTATCAGAAATCAAGTTCTCTTCTTCCAGTTTTAACATTCCAGCTTCTTCTGTAAATCAGAAATCGTTTTTTCTTGATTCATTGTTGTTATTCTTGCAAAGAATCTTGCAAGTGTTTTGTTTAAAGCTCATTATTATCTTTGATAAGAACTAACAAGTGGTATCGGAGCATCTAATCTGTTGGAAAAGGGACCAGGAAGAAGGAGGAAGAAGAAAGAGTTCAAACCGGTAACTAGAAAAGAAGAAACCTATATACAGTAAAAGAAAGAATCTATTAATCCAAATTACGGTAAGTGAAAAGATTCTTTTCTAGATCCGGTATTTCTATATACGATAAGCCAAAATCTAGTATTTTTCCTTGTGAAATATGATAAGCCACCTAAATCCGGTATTTCTATAACCGGTACTCTCAAAGCCAATATCTCTAAATCCGGTAACCTCATACCGTATCTCTAAATCCGGTAATTGTCTTCAAAATCCGGTATTTGCCATTTAAAATCCGATAATTTCCATTTCACCAAAACCAGTAAGTTCTTGTAAAATCCGGTAAATCCCTTAAATCCAGTATTATAAAATCTGGTATTTCTGAGGCAATATGTCTGGTTCAAGTTCATCCTCTTTACCTCTACCTGCTGTCTTCAATGGAGATAGCTATAATTTTTGGTCAGTTAAAATGAAAGCATTTTTGATGGCACACGATTTATATGATGTGATTGAGCAAGGTTATGACAAAACTTGGAGCTGAGAAAAATTACACTGCTGCTCAAGTGAAACAACAAAAAGATCAATCTATGAAGAACATGAAAGCCTTGTCTTGTTCATAGCCATTTCAGAGGAGATTTTTTTCCAGAACAGTGGCTGCAACTACAACTAAGGAAGCCTGGGATAAACTTGAAGAAGAGTTCAAAGGATCTGAGAAGGTTAAAGACTATACTTCAAAGGTAGTTGATGTCGTAAATCAGATAAAATTGAATGGAGAGAAGATGATAGACAAAAGAGTGGTTCAAAAGGTGTTGATCACCTTGCCTGAAAAACATGATGCTGTGACAACAACCATTGAGCATACAAAGGACCTTTCAAGCCTCAGTTTAATTGAGCTAACAGGTGCCTTACTGGATTATGAACAAAGAGTTGCATCAAGGAATGAGAAATCGAATGAAAGTGCATTTGCAGCCAAGCATAGACCTCAGCATTCCAAAGGTATTTTGGAAAGAAGCAATTTGATGCAAGAAAAATGAGAGAATGAGGTAACAGCAAACAGGGAATGAGTAGAGAAAGGCCAGACTCATATCCTCCATGTGGTGTATGTGGTGTCATGCAGATAAATTTTATTGGAAAGCACACAAATACAGAATATGCAACAAAGTAGGTCATCCTGAAAAGCATTGCTTCAGTAATCGATCAAATTAGACTCCAGTCCATTATCAGCCCAGAAACCAACATCAACAAGCTTCAATGGCTAATAAAAAAAAGGCTAATGATCATTTATTCCTGGCAATCCATATGACAAACAAGGTGAAAACAGATTCATGGTTTATAGATAGTGCTTGCACAAATCACATGACAAGCAAAGATGAGATCTTTTGCAACTTGAATCCAGATTGCAAGGCAACAATCAAAATGAGAAATGGTGAGGTGGTACCTACCAAGGGAGTTGGAACCATAGCTGTTCAAACCAAGAAAGGTATGAAGTATGTTGTAGCGACCCGAATTTTCAAAAAATACAAATCTCATAACTTAAATTATATCGCTACGACATTCCGTCAAAGTTTAGAATTCATTTTACGTCCGTCGAGTTGTCTAGCAAAAATAATTAATTTAAGAATTTCGAAATGATTTTAAATTTACAAAATTTCAATATTTATTTATCGAGTTCAATTTCGAACAATTTTAAAAGTATCAAATTCTTATCGATTTAAATCCAATTTTGATGTTCGATATTCTATTTAATGTCCAATTTTTATTAATCAAAATTTCCTCTTTTAGTCCAAATTTTATCTTTTAATTCAATTTTATTAAATCCTGTTAGCCAAAGAATTACTTTTCAACACAAACTCTAAATCCAATTTATTGCCTCGTTTTTCATGCCCTACTATTCATTCACCTTCATCACGCCTCACAACACCTCTCGACTTCAAACACACGGCCAACACCCAGGTAAGAATCCACATTCCATCTTCCAATTTTCATCAATTAGCAATTGAAAAATTCGACAGATTCATTACCACCACGCCAATGTCGAAATCACCCAAACCCAAAACTATTTTCGCAACCCCAGAAACCTGGTTCCAAACTTCCCATTGTCGAACTATCACCCAAACCCAAACTGCAAACTACATCGCCATCCCACAGCCGGACCACCAACGAGCCACCACCACCTCCTCATACCGCATCGCAACCACCAAAAAAGGGCAGCCCTGTTTCCCCTCAAATCGACCTCCACTTCATCCAAAATCAACACCAATCAACCACAAAACCAAGAAATAATACCCAATCACTTACCTCAACCCCACGCACGTTTCGGCCGGACTTCTCGCCGGAAACAGCCAAGAAAAAATCGGGCCTAGCCTCGATTTTTACCTCGGTCCACACACAAAAAGACCCTCAATCGACCCTTTTCTCCGGCGCCTCCGATTTTGACCGCCACCACCACCTTCGCCGTCGCCATTCCCCACCTCTACCATCACCGGCATCCTCCTCTTCTCCCTGCCCTTCAAGTCGCGAGTGAGAGAGAGAGAGATAAAGATAGGTTTATTTTGTATATTTTGATTTTTGAGAAATTTCTCCTTAAGCCCTAGCTTTATAAAAGTTATTCAATTTAGCCCAAAGTTTTAAATGTTTATTATTTTGATTTCAAAGTTTTATAAATTGTTTAATTCAGCCCCTATGTTTTAATAATTTTTAAATTAGCCCATAGAATTCCAAAAGTTTATATTCAGCCTTTAAACTTTTAAAATTCAGTTTTAATACTCTTTCAATTTAGTCCCTAAAAGTTTTAAAGTCTTAATTAAACTTAGTATCCTAAATTAAATTAATTTTGTTTTTGCTAGACGAGTTCACGGGCAAAGTGTGAAGCATGGTAACATTACAATTGTTCAATTTCCAAGAAAACTTTCAAGACTTCGAGGTGGGGTTTACATTTAAGCAATTGTGGTTATTTGTCCATGTTAATTCTCGATGTGTGATTTTGATTGTGTTGTAATGTTTATACATATGAAAATGTTCCCAGGGACCATAAATAGGTCCGGGATCGAATTCGGGTCCTTGGGAATGCCCACAGTGTTAAAGATTTGCTAAGCTTATATCATGTTGTCAGGGACCGTAAATAGGTCCGGGATCGAAATTGGGTCCTTGGGAATGCC
Organism: Osmanthus fragrans; assembly: GCA_019395295.1. Lineage (NCBI taxonomy): Eukaryota > Viridiplantae > Streptophyta > Magnoliopsida > Lamiales > Oleaceae > Osmanthus > Osmanthus fragrans. The sequence continues at coordinate 29,251,832 of CM033349.1, read as the reverse complement.
CACAGTACATATTCTATAGTATGTTGTATGGATATTATGTTCACCACTTGATTGCATATTTTGACTTAATTTGGACTGATTGCTGTAACTCCACTGAGTATAATTCATTATGCTCACCCCACTATTTTTCCACCCCTTTTAGGTTAAGGAGCTTGGCAGGGCAAGGCAACGAGCGGGGAAAATTTTAATTTAATAGACCTTTTGAATTTCAAGTTTTGAAACAAGAATTTTTAAATAGTTGATTTCCATTTTGACACTTAAGTATTGAATTTTGGTATTTTTGCAAATGTTAGTTTTGCTAATCATATTTGATATTGACTTTTGAATGTGAGAAAAATTATTTTAGAAGTGATGTTTCCGCGTTTTGTGTTAAATTGCTATGGATTTTTAAAGTATATGTTGCATTCGTATTGTGGCGACTTTTGAAAATATTTATTTACAGGTTACTTTGATTTAAGTAGCGCCTCGAGTTATTAGTGAATTTGGGGCGTTACATATATTGACAATGTTTTACTTGTACCTGGTTTGAGTTCAAATCTTTTAAGTGTTGGACAAATGGTTCAAAATGGATACTCACTGCTTTTCAAAGATAATTTGTGCCAAATACTTGATTCACATGATGTTGAAATTGCTTGTGTGCCTATGAGGAATAAGAGTTTTAGTATATATCGACAAAATGTGATTGCAAATGCTGCTGAAGTAACTTTTGATGAATAGAATTTATGGCATAAAAGATATGGCCATTATAACTTTAAATCCCTATCATACCTTCATTCATAAGGTCTTGTAAGGGATTTTCCTGAAATTAATGAGCCACGAGGAGTTTGTGAGGGTTGTAATTATGGGAAGATGCATAGAGAAGCATTTCCAACTGGTGGAGTTTGGAGAGCAACTCAGAAATTACAACTAATACACACTGATATATATGGACCTATGATAACACCCTCATTGAGTCAAAATTTGTATTTTGTACTTTTTATTGATGATTGCACAAGGATGTGTTGGGTGTATTTTATGAAGCACAAATACGATGTGTTTCACATTTTTAAAAAGTTCAAAACATTGGTCGAAGGTTAGTCAGGATGCAAAATTCAGATGTTAAGGTCTGATAATGACAATGAATACACTTCAAAGATGTTTGATCAATTTTGTGAAGAAAATGGTGTTCATCACCAGCTTTCAGTACCTTATACTCCACAACAAAATAGAGTAGCTGAAAGGAAGAATAGATCAGTTATGAAACTGGCAAGAAGTATGATGGCTGAGAAGGATTTGCCAAAGAAATTCTGGGCAGAGGCAGTCTATACATCAGTCTATTTGTAAAATAAACTTGGGGAACTAAAGCTATGAAAAGCAAGACTCCTATTGAAGCTTGGAGTGGTTTGAAACCTACAGTAAAACACGTCAAAGTGTTTGGATCACTATGCTACATTCATGTTCCACATCACAAGAGAGGTAAATTGGATAACAAAGCTGTGAAAGGAATTTTTCTTGGCTATAGCTCACAATCGAAAGGCTATAGAGTGTATAACCTGGAAATTGAAAGTATTGATGTTTCAAGAGATATAAAAGTTGATGAAAATGCTAATTGGAAGTGGGAAGAAGATGAATCACAGCAACCTCAAATATTAGTGCCTATAGTGCAACAAAATTTTCCATTAGCTGAACCCGATGATCAGCAACCTGTATTGGAGTCCAGTGCATCAAATGATGGACCATCTGAGTCCACATCAAGCTCTAGTCCACCTCCTAGAGGTACTAGACCATTGAATGAAGCTGCAAAACATCATGAATGGGTTGAAGCAATGGATGAGGAGATAAAAATGATTCAAAAGAATGAGACATGGTTGCTGGTGCTAAGGCCATCTGATAAGAAAGTGATAGGAGTAAAATGAATTTACAAGCTAAGATGAATCCTGATGGTTCAATCTACAAGTACAAAGCCAGACTGGTTGTCAAAGGTGTTGCACAAGAATGTGGTGTTGATTATTTTGAAACTTTTGCTCCAGTTGCAAGACATGATATAATTAGGTTGTTAGTTGCATTGGTTGCTCAAAAGAGATGGAAAATTCACCAGCTTGACATCAAGTCAACTTTCCTTAATGGTGAACTTCAGGAATATGTTTTTGTAGAACAACCTGATGGTTTTATTTCAAAGTCTGTACCTGATCATGTGTGCAAGTTAAGAAAAATTTTATATGACTTAAAGCAAACTCCAAGAGCTTAGTATAGTAGATTTAATGGCTATTTATGTGGCAATGGATTTCAAAAGAGTGAAAGTGAACACACGCTTTATGTGAAATTAGACTCCCATGGAAACATTTTGATCATCTCATTGTATGTGGATGACTTGTTGATCATTGGAAATGATGTTGAATTGATTCAATCATTCACCGTTGATCTTGAGGAGGAGTTTGAGATGACAAACCTGGGAGAAATGAAATATTTTCTTGGGATTGAAATTGAATAGAGGCCTGATGGGATTTTTATGTCACAACACAAATATACAACTGATATTTTGAAGAGGTTTAGAATGATGGATTGCAAGCCAGTTGATACGCCTATAGCATTGAATACAAAACTATCAAAAGATGATGGAGATCAGCTAGCCAATGAAAGAAATTTCAGAAGTCTTGTTGGGAGTTTACTGTATTTAACTTCAACAAGACCTAACTTAATGTATGCGAAAGTTTTCTATCCAGATTTATGTCCAATCCTTCGCAAACTCATTTTACTACTGCCAAAAGAGTACTCAGATATATCAGAGGCACTCTCAAGCATAGTATTTACTATGAAGGAGGAGTTGAATCAGATTTATTTGGCTACTCAGATAGTGATTGGGTTGGTTCAGTAGATGATATGAAGAGCACTTCTGGGTACTTATTTTCTCTGGGATCTGGTGCATTTTGTTAGAACTCAAAGAAGCAGGATATAGTAGCTCAATCAACAGTTTTTGGCAGAGTATGTAGCTGTATATCAGCTGTAAATCAGGCAGTTTGGCTGAGGAAAATACTAAGAGACTTGCATCAAAATCAAGTTAATCCTACTTCAATTTTAGTTGATAATCAGTCAGCTATTACCTTGGCCAAAAAATCAGTCCATCATAGAAAAACAAAGCACATCAAAGTCAGATTCCATGCAATCAGGGAAGCTGAAAAGGAAGGTGAGGTTTGTTACGGGCAATTCCGAAAGGGCCCCAGCATCCAACGTGTGGGCGAAGCCATAAACCACGTGGCCGAATCTTCAATCTGCATTATGTCGAACCGGTAGATATGAACCTTTTATGTCCGAACCCGTCTCATCAAACCGGTAGTGATGAGCCTCTTGTGTCCGAACCCACTTGCCGTGCTGAACTCTTATCACAGAACAGTCGACAGCATGGCTGTCTCATGGAAGATCTCATGGAAAGATCTTCTGATAGATAGTTGATGTGACAATATGCTGCAATGATGGCTGCATCAATCCCGCGTGTCAGAGTTCAAGTGTTGGAAATCAGTGCATTAAATGCACTGAAGTCTATGACAAGAAGTTCAGTCGCTGGGATAAGGCCACGTCTCCATTTATCCAACGGTTCTTGCTCACTCTCTCTTATTATAAAAGCTCACACATTGTGTCATTTGAAGATAATGCTAAATTGGATTCTCAACACTACTTAGCAATTCTCTGTATATTTCATTGTTATATTCTATCTACCCAAGGCCGTTCTCCTTATATATTTTGGAGGCTCACATTTTAGCCTTCCCACACTCATATATTTCCACTCCAACTGACTTGATCGTCGGAGTGCGTGCGGCCGGCTCTCACTTTTTTTGGAGAAGGCCACGTGCAACTGACGGTTTGTCCTAGTGTGCAGGAGCAAAGGTTGAACCGGACGTGAGAGGCCCTTGGGATATGTTGACAGTTCATAGGTGCATTTTTTGAGATCAACAGATTGGCGCCATCTGTGGGACGAACCGTTAATAAATAATTTACTGGATGAGCTTTAAGGACGAACTGTTTCACTTTGTAGCACTTTCTAACAAATGAAGTCTGGCATCCTACGAATCCTAAGTAAAAAGGGTTCGGTACGGCTTGTGTGTGATAAATTACATGGTATTCATCAAGCCTCAATTAAATTGGTTAATAAACAATTTACTGGATGAGCTTTAAGGACTAACCATTTCACTTTGTAGCACTTTCTATTAAATGAAGTCTGGCATCCTACAAATCCTAAGTAAAAACGGTTCGACACGGCTTGTGTATGATAAACCACACGGTATTCATCAAGCATCAATTAAATTGGTTAATAAACAATTTACTGGATGAGTTTTAAAGACGAACCGTTTCGCTTTGTAGCACCTTCTATCAAATGAATTCTGGCATCCTAGAAATCCTAAGTAAAAATGGTTCGGCACGACTTGTGTGCGATAAACCACACGGTATTCATCAAGCTTCAATTAAATTGGTTAATAAACAATTTCCTGGATGAGCTTTAAGGACGAACCATTTCACTTTGTAGCACTTTCTATCAAATGAAGTCTGGCATCCTACAAATCCTAAGTAAAAACGGTTTGACACGGCTTGTGTATGATAAACCACACGGTATTCATCAAGCTTCAATTAAATTGGTTAATAAACAATTTACTGGATGAGCTTTAAGGACGAACCATTTCACTTTGTAGCACTTTCTATCAAATGAATTCTGGCATCCTACAAATCCTAAGTAAAAACGGTTCGGCACGACTTGTGTGCGATAAACCACACGGTATTCATCAAGTTTCAATTAAATTGGTTAATAAACAATTTACTGGATGAGCTTTAAGGACGAACCATTTCACTTTGTAGCACTTTCTATCAAATGAAGTCTGGCATCCTACAAATCCTAAGTAAAAATGGTTCGACACGGCTTGTGTATGATAAACCACACGGTATTCATCAAGCCTCAATTAAATTGGTTAATAAAAAATTTACTGGATGAGTTTTAAAGACGAACCGTTTCACTTTGTAGCACCTTCTATCAAATCAAGTCTGGCATCCTACAAATCCTAAGAAAAAACGGTTTGACACGGCTTGTGTGTGATAAACCACACGGTATTCATCAAGCCTTATTTATGTAAACACGGTTTGGCGCCTTCTATCAAATGAAATCTGCCCCCAACCATGGCGAACCCATGCGACTTGTTAATAATTTATTCAAATTATTACCTATCATTAGCTCGAATGCTACCCTCAACCATGGTGAACCCATGCGACTTGTTAATAATTTATTCAAATTATTACCTTTCATCAGCTCGAATGTTGCCCTCAACCATGATGAACCCACGCGACTTGTTAATAATTTACTCAAATTATTACCTATCATTAGCTCGAACGCTGCTCAACGAGCCCACACAACTTCTAGTTAAGTTCGATTGCTTCATCAATGATGGAGGCTTATGCCTCATTTTAGGGCCCCATTACAAGGCAGGAATCAAAGAAGAAACAAAGAATAACTCCAATTAAAAATATGAAATTCAAGTAAGTACAACTACTTTACTGCAAAAAAAAAAAAAAAAAAAAAAAAAAATACTAGTTGCCACCCTCTACAACTTCCACCACTTCCTCCACCTCCTCCGCCATAGCCTCAGTAGGAGTGGAAGGTTCTGTTGAAATGAACTCCTCTCTCACAACAGCCAAGTCCACCTCCGGGTGAAGTTCGGCAACCCTGGCAAGAACTTCACCATAGGCAACATTCCTCTAGTACAAATCGAGACCGTCATATTCAGCCGTTTCATGAAAATGGGCGACATAATTCTCCACTGCAGCATCCCCCGCCTCAACCAACTGCTGTTTTAAACTTGCAACTTCAGCAGTTAGGTCAGTTACTTGGGCCCTCAGAGCCGTCCTATCTTGGTTGGCCACCTTCAGTGCTGTCGAAGCAATCTTCTGCAAGTTATCCGAGTTCTCTACTCGTTTCGTCAGTGCATTCACTTCAGACTTGCATAGATGAACCTCCTCCTTAAGCTCAACATTCTCAGTGGAGAGCTGCCCAACTTTAATCTCCAACTCCTCCCACTTGGCCTTGAAGGCTTCAATGACCTCATTCGCGGTCGAGGCCTCTGTCTTCAATGTTTTAGCTTCCAACTCAGCAGTGGCAGTCCTCTCCTCAAGCTCACGGTTCCGATCCTGCAGCCTCTTCATGTCCATTTGAGCATTAAAGATGAAGTATTGGGACCGAGCCTGCATTTCCAGTCCAGCTTTCAGCATGTCTATGAATTCACAAGTTTCAGTATAGGATGCATACTTGTCAGTCCAATACTTATAATTGATCCTAGCTGCTGCTTGGGCCTTGGTCGGTAGCATCTCCAATGCTTCTGGAACAATTTTATCGGTTCAACCGTCGAGAAAATCTTGAGCCTTAAACTCAGTAGGACCCTCCATCCTAGTCTGACGCCCCCGCTTCTTTTTAACCAACCCACCCTCCTCCTCGTTGCCTTCATCAACATCAATCACTGGCAGAGAGTTTAACGGCTTCACATTGATGGGCTCCCTTAAAGACTCCTCTATTGAAGTTCGTCGTGTTGGAGGAGGAGGACCCTTGTTCTTTGTCAATACCAGTTGCCTTCTCTTAGGCATCCCCTCATCAGAAGGCTTGGCTTTGTCCTTTCCCTTAGCCTCCATTTTCTTTTCTGGGGAGGGAGATGGATTGGACTTCGACAGCCGGCTCAGTTCATCTCTTTGGTTTTTGTAAACTGCCGAACTCGAGCTCAAAGGCTTCTTATTCTTCGCCTCGGCCAGGCGACGCATGTGAAACATATCCGGTTTCACATACTCCTTCAAATGTTGGTCTGAAAATCGAACCGAATAACAAAGTCATAAAGGAAATACATAATATGCTTCGAAAAGTAAGGGTCAGTTCGCAAATTACCACAGGTCGACATCAACAAATGTGTCACGAACAAGGCTTGCTTGCCAATCACGTTCTTGAAGTCCCTTCTCTCCGGAGACAGTTCGTATATGGCCCTGACAATGGCCCACTCAGAAGGTTCAAGCTCGAACCGATCTGTAGGAGCTGAACAAATTCTTAAATCAGAAACAAAATAAAATGCAAAGCACAAAGATATAAAAAAACTAGAGACTACACTCACTATACTCATGGTACTAGGTCGACACAGTTATTTTTGGGACTGCATCCCCTCCACTGTCTGCCAGCTACCCCTTATCCAGAACCAAGAGGACTTCCAATTCTTGATAGAAGAAAGAGTGCCCTAGATGAAGGGGGGTGCGAATCCCATGGGTTAATGCAATACCACCCCCTGCAAGAATCTCCCCCTACTAGAGGCTCTGGGTTGAAAAAAAGATTTGAAAAACGTGGGAGGACATATCCTCGCCAAGAGTGATCTCCTTCCACAGAAGAAAGACCCCTGCTATTCGGCTCCATGCGTCCGGTACAAGTTGGGTCGAAGCTAGATTGTACTGCCTAAGAAAAAATCAAAAAAATGGGCGCAGAGGTAACCTCATCCCTCCTGCCAAAATGGGCTTACTCACGACCACGCACCCCTACCTAGGATAACAGGCTCTCTCATCAGGGGTCGGCACAAACATCTCTATGGTTTCAGGAATCCTATACTTCTCCCTATAGGTGTCAAGGTCGCTCGCCTCTACAACTGAAGGCCATTCGGACGCCCCCACCTCATCCTAAAATCTATAGGCCCCTCAGGCATCATAGCAACACTATGTGATCCCCCCATCGCCTCCATTATTCTAGTAGTAGGGATAGGTGGAGGCAGACCAGCCTCGACATACAATAAGGTAGTATCCTCATCCATAGACGACCCTCCAACATTCTTGTTTTTGGAAGAAGAGGCCATTTCTCTCAAGGGAAGGAGGAAAGTAAAGAATCAAACACTGGTTTCAGCACTTACATCGAAGAAGTTAAGAGAAGAGCCGGTGCTTGCAAAGGAGAACGACAAACTGGATGAAGGATCGCGAAGGTAGAAAGAAAGACCCTCAAACACTTAGAATTTTTTTTTCGCAAAGTGAAAAAACCAGAATTTGGGGAAAAAACCCCCTTTTATAAGAAATGAAATCTTATCTCAGCCCTTGGATTAACCCTAGTTTTAATCCAGGCCTTACAGTTGTCCTTGCATTAGAGACGTTGAAACGAAAATACGCTCATCACCATTTCGAATCAACGGCTATGATCAACTCGTGCGTCACACGCACAAGGGACTCGAGTTAATATGCCAGCTGTATCCAGTAATCATTATCATGCATTAAATTTTTGCGTAATACGAAAAAGTAAATTGTCCTTGCCGTAATTACTTAGCACCTTGGGAACCAGCACCAACGTCAAATCATACAGGCTCGCCTCTATGGCCTCGCCTCTTCACAACAGGCTCTCCTATATGACTTCGTCTCTTCTATAATAGGCTCGCCTATATGGCTTCGCCTCTTCACAACAGGCTCGCCTATATGGCTTCGACTCTTCTACAACGAGCTCGCCTATATGGCTTCACCTCTTCACAACAGGCTCACCTATATGGCTTCGAATCTTCTATAACAGGCTCGCCTATATGGCTTCGCCTCTTCACAACAGGCTCGCCTATATGGCTTCGCCTCTTCTACAACAGGCTCGCCTCTATGGCTTCTCCTATTCTACAACAGGCTCGCCTATATGGCTTCGCCTCTTCTACAACAGGCTCGCCTATATGACTTCGCCTCTTCTACAACAGGCTCGCCTATATGGCTTCGCCTCTTCACAACAGACTCGCCTATATGACTTCGCCTCTTCTACAACAGGCTCGCCTCTATGGCCTCGTCTCTTCTACAATAGACTCGCCTATATGGCTTTTCCTTTTCATAACAGGGTCGCCCATATGGCTTCGCCTCTTCTATAGCAGAATCGACTACTTAAACACCTCTTCTACAGATATCACAGCCAAGCCTTTAAGTCCACGAACTATATAAATAATCATACATGGACTTCAGGGACTAGTTGTTACGGGCAATTCCAAAAGGGCCCCAGCATACAACGTGTAGGCAAAGCCACGAACCACGTGGCCGAACCTTCAATCTGCATTGTGTCGAACCGGTAGATATGAACCTCTTATGTCCGAACCCGTCTCATCGAACCGGTAGTGATGAGCCTCTTGTGTCCAAACCTACTTGCCGTGCCGAACTCTTATCACACGAACAGTAGACAGCATGGCTGTCTCTTGGAAGATCTCATGGAAAGATCTTTTGACAGATAGTTGATGTGACAACACGCTGCAACGATGGCTGCAGCAATCCCGCGTGTTAGAGTTCAAGTGTAGGAAATCAGTGCATTAAATGCATTGAAGTCTATGACAAGAAGTTCAGCCGCTGGGATAAGGCCACATGTCCATTCATCCAACGGTTCTTGCTCACTCTCTCTTACTATAAAAACTCACACATTGTGTCATTTGAAGATAATGCTAAATTGAATTCTCAGCACTACTTAGCAATTTTCTCTATATTTCATTGTTTATTCTATCTACCCAAGGCCGACCCCCTTATATATTTTGGAGGCTCACGTTTTAGTCTTCCCACACTTATATATTTTCACTCCAACTGACTTGATCGTCGGAGTGCGCGCGGTCGGCTCCCTCCCTTTCTTTGGAGAAGGCCACGTACAACTGACGGTTTGTCCTAGTGTGCAGGAGCAAAGGTTGAACCGGACGTGAGAGGCCCTTGGGATATGTTGACAGCTCATAAGTACTTTTTTTGAGGTCAACAAGGTTCATTTGCAATATTGTCCATCACAAGTCCAGTTGGTAGATTTGTCACTAAGCCTCTTGTAAAGGCTCGTTTTGAAGAATTGAAGAATCAGATTAGAGTGTTAAATGGAAGCTTCAAGGAGGAGATTGAAGGTTAATGTGAAGACTTCATTCAACCTCCAAAGTCACATTTTCATGGTAATCATTGTTGTTGCAAGTTGTGTTAAGGTTGCCTTTGCTGACAAATTGTGTACTTTAAGTTTACTTGTAAGCTTATACTTGCACCTTAATATAATTGTGTGCAAGGTCAGTTGTATGGTAAGTTGTATCAACCAAAATATTTTCGTATCAGAAATCAAGTTCTCTTCTTTTCTCCTCTCTTCTTCCAGTTTTAACATTCCAGCTTCTTCTGCAAATCAGAAATCGTTTTTTCTTGATTCATTGTTGTTATTCTTGCAAAGGATCTTGCATGTGTTTTGTTTAAAGCTCATTATTATCTTTGATAAGAGCTAAAAGTCTTGTTAGAGAATATTAGAGAAGGTTTGATTCATGTTGCATAACATAACCAGTAATTTTATCTGTTTCTATCTAAGCAAAATTACCCTAATATAGTTGAGACAGAAAATGAAAGCGACAAATGAGGAACTGTTGGAGCAGCTATTTGTTTTAGAGGGAATTTTCTTTGATCCCCATTCTGTGGAAGAAGTGGAGCAGCTTATGAGGATGTTACATCAAGAGCGATTTTATATATCACTGCATAAAGCTGTGGAAGAGCTAATTACAACTGTTGAGGAGGTAAGGTCTACAAATTTTCTAATCCATTTATTGTCTGGTTGCCTCTGTAGAATCTGTGGGAAGCAGAATTAATTTAAAAAAAAAAAAGAAAAATCAAAATTGCGCCATAGCTTGTATAGCATGTTAGAAAAAGGAAGAACATAAAAAAAATTGATGTATGCCAAATCTGTTGCTATCAGTTTATCTGATTTTCTCCTTTTGATGGAAGGGAACCTATACCATAATGTTCCAAGAGGGACTTCTAATTTAACTTTAGATTTGACCGAAAGTATTCATGCATTAGAGGGGTAGCATTTTTTTGGCCGTGGGAGGGTTAGAAAAAGATGTGTGTGTGTGTGTGTTTTTTTGTCATCCATCCTCGTAGACAAGCAATTTTATACGTGCATGTTAACTTTGTAAGGACAATTCAAGTGAAATTATTTTCTCAAGCTGCTCTTAAGTTAGCTTGAGAGTTGAGATTAACTTATTGAGTTTTCTTACAGATAAAGGAGGAGAACAAGTCTCTTAAAAGCCTTGTCAAAACCTACTGAAACATCCGTCAAAAGACTTTCAACAAATTTGCAGATATAAACTGACATAAATCATCTATGCACTTCAAACTTAAAACTTCGTACAG
>CM033349.1:29233223-29235723 GCA_019395295.1 Osmanthus fragrans | reverse complement strand
GTTTAGGGTTTAGGGTTTAGGGTTTAGGGTTTAGGGTTTAGGGTTTAGGGTTTAGGGTTTAGGGTTTAGGGTTTAGGGTTTAGGGTTTAGGGTTTAGGGTTTAGGGTTTAGGGTTTAGGGTTTAGGGTTTAGGGTTTAGGGTTTAGGGTTTAGGGTTTAGGGTTTAGGGTTTAGGGTTTAGGGTTTAGGGTTTAGGGTTTAGGGTTTAGGGTTTAGGGTTTAGGGTTTAGGGTTTAGGGTTTAGGGTTTAGGGTTTAGGGTTTAGGGTTTAGGGTTTAGGGTTTAGGGTTTAGGGTTTAGGGTTTTAGGGTTTAGGGTTTAGGGTTTAGGGTTTAGGGTTTAGGGTTTAGGGTTTAGGGTTTAGGGTTTAGGGTTTAGGGTTTAGGTTTTTAGGGTTTAGGGTTTAGGGTTTAGGGTTTAGGGTTTAGGGGGTTTAGGGTTTAGGGTTTAGGGTTTAGGGTTTAGGGTTTAGGGTTTAGGGTTTAGGGTTTAGGGTTTTTAGGTTTAGGGTTTAGGGTTTAGGGTTTAGGGTTTAGGGTTTAGGGTTTAGGGTTTAGGGTTTAGGGGGTTTAGGGTTTAGGGTTTAGGGTTTAGGGTTTAGGGTTTAGGGTTTAGGGTTTAGGGTTTAGGGTTTAGGGTTTAGGGTTTAGGGTTTAGGGTTTAGGGTTTAGGGTTTAGGGTTTAGGGTTTAGGGTTTAGGGTTTAGGGTTTAGGGTTTAGGGTTTAGGGTTTAGGGTTTAGGGTTTAGGGTTTAGGGTTTAGGGTTTAGGGTTTAGGGTTTAGGGTTTAGGGTTTAGGGTTTAGGGTTTAGGGTTTAGGGTTTAGGGTTTAGGGTTTAGGGTTTAGGGTTTAGGGTTTAGGGTTTAGGGTTTAGGGTTTAGGGGTTTAGGGTTTAGGGTTTAGGGTTTAGGGTTTAGGGTTTAGGGTTTAGGGTTTAGGGTTTAGGGTTTAGGGTTTAGGGTTTAGGGTTTAGGGTTTAGGGTTTAGGGTTTAGGGTTTAGGGTTTAGGGTTTAGGGTTTAGGGTTTAGGGTTTAGGGTTTAGGGTTTAGGGTTTAGGGTTTAGGGTTTAGGGTTTAGGGTTTAGGGTTTAGGGTTTAGGGTTTAGGGTTTAGGGTTTAGGGTTTAGGGTTTAGGGTTTAGGGTTTAGGGTTTAGGGTTTAGGGTTTAGGGTTTAGGGTTTAGGGTTTAGGGTTTAGGGTTTAGGGTTTAGGGTTTAGGGTTTAGGGTTTAGGGTTTAGGGTTTTAGGGTTTAGGGTTTAGGGTTTAGGGTTTAGGGTTTAGGGTTTAGGGTTTAGGGTTTAGGTTTTAGGGTTTAGGGTTTAGGGTTTAGGGTTTAGGGTTTAGGGTTTAGGGTTTAGGGTTTAGGGTTTAGGGTTTAGGGTTTAGGGTTTAGGGTTTAGGGTTTAGGGTTTAGGGTTTAGGGTTTAGGGTTTAGGGTTTAGGGTTTAGGTTTTTAGGGTTTAGGGTTTAGGGTTTAGGGTTTAGGGTTTAGGGTTTAGGGTTTAGGGTTTAGGGTTTAGGGTTTAGGGTTTAGGGTTTAGGGTTTAGGGTTTAGGGTTTAGGGTTTAGGGTTTAGGGTTTAGGGTTTAGGGTTTAGGGTTTAGGGTTTAGGGTTTAGGGTTTAGGGTTTAGGGTTTAGGGTTTAGGGTTTAGGGTTTAGGGTTTAGGGTTTAGGGTTTAGGGTTTAGGGTTTAGGGTTTAGGGTTTAGGGTTTAGGGTTTAGGGTTTAGGGTTTAGGGTTTAGGGTTTAGGGTTTAGGGTTTAGGGTTTAGGGTTTAGGGTTTAGGGTTTAGGGTTTAGGGTTTAGGGTTTAGGGTTTAGGGTTTAGGGTTTAGGGTTTAGGGTTTAGGGTTTAGGGTTTAGGGTTTAGGGGGGTTTAGGGTTTAGGGTTTAGGTTTTAGGGTTTAGGGTTTAGGGTTTAGGGTTTAGGGGTTTAGGGTTTAGGGTTTAGGGTTTAGGGTTTAGGGTTTAGGGTTTAGGGTTTAGGGTTTAGGGTTTAGGGTTTAGGGTTTAGGGTTTAGGGTTTAGGGGTTTAGGGTTTAGGGTTTAGGGTTTAGGGTTTAGGGTTTAGGGTTTAGGGTTTAGGGTTTAGGGTTTAGGGTTTAGGGTTTAGGGTTTAGGGTTTAGGGTTTAGGGTTTAGGGTTTAGGGTTTAGGGTTTAGGGTTTAGGGTTTAGGGTTTAGGGTTTAGGGTTTAGGGTTTAGGGTTTAGGGTTTAGGGTTTAGGGTTTAGGGTTTAGGGTTTTAGGGTTTAGGGTTTAGGGTTTAGGGTTTAGGGGTTTTAGGGTTTAGGGTTTAGGGTTTAGGGTTTAGGGTTTTTAGGGTTTAGGGTTTAGGGTTTAGGGTTTAGGGTTTAGGGTTTAGGGTTTAGGGTTTAGGGTTTAGGGTTTAGGGTTTAGGGTTTAGGGTTTAGGGTTTAGGGTTTAGGGTTTAGGGTTTAGGGTTTAGGGTTTAGGGTTTAGGGTTTAGGGTTTAGGGTTTAGGGTTTAGGGTTAGGGTT